>OMLP01028255.1:0-20463 GCA_900302685.1 Spondyliosoma cantharus
AGTTCGCACACTGAGGATGGATATTAATATCGAGTCTGAACAGTTCCTATTATTTTGCCAGAACCATGTGGTTAACTCAGGTCTTGATGTTGTCAAATAGGGTTCTCTGATTGATCAGGGAAAAAAGCAGCAGCTGTTAAAATTGAACAATGCCCTGTGTTTTGGAAGCCTTTAAAAAGTACTCCTGGGACAATGTTTAGAGACTGAGAGTAGAATACTGATTCAAGATGAGCGTTAGGCAACCGAAACAGATGGCCGTCACACAACAAAAATGCTCTGTTACAAATGGGAAACAAAGGAAACAGAGCCAGAGCAGTTGCGTTGTCCTGAGCCTCAGGACCGATTTGGACGCAGAAGCTTGCTAACAGTCCTCATACCTTGTATTTACAAGCATTCTTTTCCCTCTTTGTGGAAGCCTGGGGAATTACAATGGGAAATTAGCACAAATTGTTTTTACTTCAACATTTAATTTGCCTGCCGTGGTCTGTTGTTGCACACATTTGATAAGGTTAGCCCTCGATCGCCCGAGGCTCAGCAGTAGCGGTTCACCTTTGCCAGGATATTGTGCCACACGCTGTAAAAAACTGCAGTGTGTTCCCCTGCTAGGATGCAGTAAATATAATGAGATGGAGATGTTGCCCAGAGCAGAACCAGTCATCCAAACCGCGCAGATGTGTGGCGCAGTTCAACATTTCAGGGCATTTCTGTCATTTTTCTTCCTCAAAGAAGAAGAGTCTCATCAAGCTTGCTCTTCCCTGAGGGTGAACACATTCAATTTCACAATAAGAGGGGGTCCGAGAAGTCTTACTGTAAAGAATTATCACCATAACAACTCCTGAAATTATCCCAAATACCTGTAGGTGCACTATAAAATAGCCATGTGTGGAGCAGCTGTGGCAGCTCCTCACACCGCTCTCATCCTTCCCTCCCAGGATCAGTAATGTCCTCTGACAGCTGTATTCTTTACCGACATTAAAGTGCCAAGTCATTTCTTGAAAACACGAACGGCCACCGAAGCCAGAAACCAAAGAATCAAATCGGGTAGAAAAGCTGGTTTCGCTCAGTCCACGGTGAATCACAGACTTAGAGAGAATTAGAGGTCTTGTGGTCCACCAGAATGTTTATTTGACTTTTGAGCTGAAATAAGCTTTGCTCTCTGGTAGATTTGCCAGCTCTTAGCCAGGAGATGTATCGTTATCCACAGAAAGTCCCACTTGGGTGCTCTCCCGCTCACCCTCACCCTTTAAAAAACAAAAATGTTTTACTAAATCACATGAATATGAATCTTTGTCCTCTTGGCTCTGCCCTAAGAGCACCATAAGTAATCCCAGACACTTTGTAATGTTGCTCCAAAATGAGTAAAATGTCATGCTTGTGTTTCGACAAAGTTCGACAAATAACCAGCGAAGAGCCTTTTCCAAGTTTCAGTGCATGTATGGCAGTAATAATAACATGTGGAAATCCTTAAACTGAGTGGCGGTGGTGAACTCACTGTAGCTGTTCTCCTCCTCCAGGCCACACAGGGCGTCTGCTGCAGTCCCTCTGCTTCACCAGTATGTCCTTCCTGCTGCTCCACATCATCTATCAGATTACCGTCAACAGCCTCCTGGCAGGAAAATCCATCACCTCGGACTTCAACTGTGAGTACACCGCAGCCTCCAGGGTCGAGGCTCCAAAGCTTGTGTTGTGTTGAAATCAAAACGACTCATGTCATGAATCCACAAAGAAGGTGCAAAATGTTGGATACAAACAAAGGTGTATTGGATGGATGGTGGGTGCGCAAAGAGTTTAATGCCGGAGGGGCGTTGCTTCCTTAGGTGAATCACTTTTGTTAAGGTAAGAGGAAGTTATTTTGATTAAAAACTGAAAAACTAAACAAAATCAAATCCTGTCTCACTCTTTATAGCCTACACGCAGGATGCAGACTTCTGGTGTAAGCCTGCCAATGGCAAACTATTCGAGTCGGCATCCTCCTCTCTTTTCACTATCTGCAGGAAACAACAGCGACAACTTCAGAGCAAGCAAGCCACACGCCGCACCATATTTATAATCTAGTCGCGACCGGTACACTTCTAAACAAGCCAGCAGCCCTTACCTTTTCTTTTAGGCATTTTTAAGGCCAAGGCTCTCCTCCCCTCATGCAAAACAAGCTTGTAACAAAACAACAGCGCTGTGGAGAAAGATCTGGCAATACTACGTCAGGTCAATTACTTCATATTTGAATTATATTGACATATTTGGGGACATTTATGTTGTTTTATTCACTCTGCTTTAAGGTTTGTTTGTTATTTAAAAGCAGAAGTTAGCCAACCTTTTTTTCTTCATGCAGCCTGCACTCTTAATAATTTCTTCCGGCATCAGAAACTTGTTGGAAGAATCACAAGCAGCCCAAACTAAACACACAGTTTTTTCGGTTCACACGTGAGGGTGTAGCCGCCATAGTTATAGCGCATAGTTGCACATAGCCACTGTAGGTATGGCAATTTAAAGCAAAGTTATATAGATTTTGAGTTTTTGTGCAATTTAGGAAAAAATGGGAAAAAATGGCGAGATCTCTACTTCAAATGTTCATGATGGACTGTGTGCACACGTGTGTCCCATCCATCACACAGGCCGTTTTGTGCTTAAACTCTGACCTGAGCCATACATGCAGTGTCACAGAGCTGTATATCACCAGTGAAGGTGTCGTTTTTTTCTCTGCCTGAGTGAAAGTTTCCATGCAGAAAAACTAAGTGAAGACATGCTCGAATTTTAGAAAATATGCTCTCTAATAACGATTCACAATGTCTAGAAATGCCCTTATTGAATTTTGTCACATCATGAAGATTTATGAATCTAACACATTCCTCTGTGTAATTAGCTTCCTTGTGCCGTATGGCGACGTAGAAAAAAAGCTCCCAGTAAAGCAAACACTGTAAGCTACTGACTCAGTGTTAGGAAGGTGTTAATAGTTGGCATTGGGCTTCTCATGAAACTCTGTATCAAACTGTAAAATTTGAATGTGTCTAGACGGGACAGACCCTGACCTTGTGTTCTAATGACTTGTTCTTTCTAATGGAGGTAAGTCGCTTTCCAACGTCAAAGTGCAGCCAACTTTGCTCAGGAGGCAGAACGGACCTTATCGCCTCAGGCAGAAACACACAGCGCCGTTCAGAGAGGGTAGACTAAATATTCACTCAAGGAGATCTTTATTACTGAGGTCTCGAGGGCTGCAGTCTTTGGCAGATCAAGCCCTGCTGTGATGAGAACACAGATTGTATCCATCTACTGTTTTTATCTGAGTATTATCCATCTATCTTTCTATTGATCTGCCTGTTTATTTAAGGAAGAGCTTCTTGCATTGACAGGATTGTAAATTGTGAAACAAATCAACTGATTTTTGTGAATCTTCGCAAAATAATTTGTACCTTGAAAAGTTCATACTAACCAGTTATGGAATTGATTGATTGATCAGAAAGTAAAAAATCAAATCCAACAGTGGACAACAAGTTAAAATGGGACCGCCTATTACAAAAATGGTTCACAGATACTGAAAACCAGGACTGGGCGATATAGCCTTAACATAATATTGCAATATTTTCTGGCTATATCCCAATCTTTGAAATCTCGTCAAAAGCACATCATTATTTATTGCAAATTTTGAGACATTGATGGTTGCAGAGGAACTTGTCCTCTAGCACCACCATGATTTGTGGTTGTGTGAAGTTCTTCCTCGTCTTCCTTAGGATGAACTGCAATAATGTTGGTGATCCTCTGACTTTGCGTCTTGCCCCACCATCGCATGCAATTTCAAATTTAAGGAAAAACGTATGACATTCTAACCATCTCACCTGTGTTTTGATATTGTGTGCTAAATAGCGAATGTTTGCATGCAAACACGTTCAGCAAAGACGAAAAAATATCAAACCTGCTAAACATGAGCATGTTAACTTTGTGAGCATGTTAGCATCCTTATATTAGCATGTAGCGCTGAGCAGCGCTGTTCATAAGGGCAAATGCTTATTCTTATTCTTATTGAGTTTGAGTGCCACAGACAGAATAGAGAAGTCAGAAAGTGTTTAGAGATCAAAAATATAAAATATCAATAGCCTTACTTTTCAATCTAGACATTTGCTTCAAATGAATATCCACCATATTAGCAAGCATTATATTCATGACTGAAAGAATCTGCCTTACACTAATAATAATCAGTGCCAGCTTTCTCTCTCCAGCACTTTCTGGCTGCATTACTGTATAAACTCAAGGCGCATGAATGTACCATCGTCCTGCGGAGTGTGGACTACGGTTATGTGTGTTTCAAAATATTTTGGGTTTTGTTTCAGACTGTACAACATGAAGCTCCACTGGCACTTGAATGAATACCATCTTGAGTCATTATCTGCAACATTTAACACCAAAGTTCCTGTATGAGCACTGGGCCTGCTTTACAGTGAACAGCTGGTGGATCCTGGCTGTCATCTGACAGTTAATGAGGCACATGGATACACCATCACACACAAATGATGAAAAACTACTGGAGCTAAAGCGATGCCATTAAAATTCAAGTCTCAGAGTTTTAACTTTTCGACAGCAGATTCTGACAACATTAAAACGCACAATATTTTACAGACATGCATAAACTGTATATTGGAAAGCTTCTGTGTTGATTTGTGTCCATGTTATTGCAATGTCTACTTCCTGAAATTAATGTCATCCTATTCCTATTTTTATTTTCAGGCTACATATGTAACAGGAAGTCACACATTACTCTTTGTCCCCTTGATCCACCGCCGAGGTTCTGAGCAAATGCCTTATCTCAGGTTTCTATATCAGGCGTTTAGCCCCCTGACACCCTTTTCCTTTTGGCAGCCAGGCATAAACAAGGAGTCCTGCATTGCGGTGAGGCGGTTATCCTCCCTCCAGATAACTTCACATAATTTCCTCTGTTCGCTGTAGCCAAATACACCATTAGAGCAGTAAACCGAGTGGAGTATGAATGAGGAAAGCTTTCCAAAAAAGCTAACACCTCCAGCTGTGTGAGCAGGTCAGTGACTGGTCACCAGATGAGCTGGGGCTGCCGGCTTCCTTTGGAATTATCAGTCATTCCTCTGTGCCGATTCGACACGGTGGGAAGTGCATTTACAAACAGTCATGAGCGTTTATATTAACCAAAGAGCACCAGATGGGTGGAGCTCGCTTCATTTCAGATAATGTCAACTTAATTGTCAGAAAAATTACACTCAGCTGAGTTTCAAAATACTTTCCTGTTATTGTCTAAACTTTTTGGCAGTTATAGTCTTCAGTGGCAACCCCCGCCCATCTGGCAACTGAGGAGGTTAAAACAAACCATAAATAAAAGGATTTGCACGTTAGAGCCTGTTGAGAGGCTGTTTTGTGACCCGTTCCTCTGGGATAGTCTTCATTAAGTCCTGTAGACAGCGTCGTTGACCTCGCTATCCACAGTTGCCCCGTCCACCGTTCCCCAAATGTGCTCACCGATTGTCCGATTATACTTATGACGTGCTGAAATGTTGAGGCTGCATATCACCAGTGTCTGCGGAAAAGGGCAACTGGCATTAGGTTCCAGGGATAGAAGAGAGGGTGCGAAGAAATGCTGTGCTGAGAAGTTAACGGCCCAGCAAGTACAAAGGGTATTTTATGATGTTCACATAAAGTCTGAGGACAGGTATTTTTGGTGCTCAGCTGGGGTGGAAAGCGGCCTCGTCTCGATGGGCAGAAACTCTCGCACTCTTTTCCAGAAGTCTTCATGCTGAATTCAGACTGTATTGCATCCTATGGACCACACTGGCCTGACTTTACCTCTGGCATTCCTTGTGTGCGATATCACACACAAGTGTGATATCACACGCAGGATGGGTTTCCTCTCAACACCTGTTAGCTCAGTTTGGGCTGGGTGAAGTTAGGTGTTGCAGATGTTTGGACTTGGGATTTCCTGAAACAGACTCTGTTTTGCCTGAGGTCACAGGGCTGACATTTCGAGCTGAAGGGTTTCTATTTGTAGGTTTAAATGGGTCCTTAAGTAATCTATGACCTTTATCAACCTCCTTGGGTGATTATTAAGGATTACAACAGCATCAGCAGACCTGATCTCCTCCTGTGAGAGTTTCTGGCGTGCCGTTCTCTATGTTCATTTAAGATTCTTTGGCTTGTAAATGATATTGAGTCGCTAACAAATCAGCCCAAAAACATGCACAGTGAAGAGTACCACTTGATTAGCCTTAATGAAGGACGCTTGTGTCAGCGTGTCTTTATTTTGTAGTCCACTATACAATGCCCTTGATGCTTAGCCACACAACTTCCACACAACAACTGATTGACACAGGTGTTCTGCATTAATGCTAATCATTATCTGTCAGTCACCTTGTCCGGTGAGTCAAAGAGTTAACTTCAGACTGTGATATTGACTGGAAGTCAACTAAACTAGCTCACCATAGATGTGCATGGAGTTTTGCTCAGATATGTGGAGGTGGGTCTATTCCTCCAGTGTCTTAGCAGTTCAGTCGGGGGAGGACTGTGTGTGAAGTGTTGGGTGTCAGAGGTCGTGTCAGGGGTGAGTCATGTGGGCTCCTCCCATCACAGATGATCCACTGACCACTGAAACTCCACACTCTCCCTCCTCTAAATGCGCCCCAGCCACATAACACACAAAACATCTGCGGCACTGAAGCAGTTCCTGCAGCTATTTTTGTCACTGATGAGTAATCGCGAAACACCAGGCTTTTTACTGACAATCCATTACCGTTTAATTCACCTTGAGTGGAATTCAGAGACTCTTTCCGGTTTTTGACAAAGTGCATAACTTAGTGTGACTCACTCCTTTACTGGATACTGTGTGTGTTTCATTTAGGAGAAAGGCTTGAATGTCTTTTGTCTTATCTTTTGTTTACTCCTTCACACTGTATCTTCCATTTGCAAATAAAGCTTTTCAATGTGACACTTACTTCTACAAAAGATCAATAGTACTTTTTAATGCTCGCCTCTGTAAATAGCAGCTCATGAAGAATATTTTTGACCTTCTCCATCCTTTACATATATTAGAGAGCCTTCATCCCAAAATAATAAATAAAGTATTTTTTCTTTCTTTTATATGCCAGTTTGTAATTGTAGAGTTCAGATACTATTTTACCAAAAATTGATATAATACTCCTCTGAGAGTAGAAATAGTTTGCACAAACAGATAAGAGATTAAGTCATTCTGATGAAACTCTTCCTCCGCTGTCCTTTTTTGAGTTATGCGTGTCTGAGTTGAGAGCTGTCACTGAAGTGTGTTTAACATTTTCACTCTCCTCACTGGGTGCCATAAACCAAGAAACTTCAGCGCCGGAGGAGGTCGGCACCTAATTAGTCCCCTAATGCGCTGACAAAACAGCCGGATATATCGATATGTCATTGAGTTGAGATCCTCAAGTCACAGGCTGATGTTGTGTTTTCTCTGGAAGTAGAACAAAGGCCAGTCAACCTTCTGCTGTTCTTCTTAGCGGCTTAGCGGTTGAATACCTGGAAATCTCTCTCTGAGCACTCGAGTGACATTCAGGAACTCTTCAACCAGTCCAAGCTGTGGAAACAAAGCTTCTTATTTTCTTGTTTTTCCCTGTAGGTTATCTCAACTGTGAGCACAGAAAGATTGATTGCTTTACTTCACCTGAAAATGAAATATCACCCGAAATGACAGATATTCTGGCTCATGGAATGATTTAAAGCAGGTTTCTGAAGGGTTTATTACTAGTTCTGTTAAAGGGTAACAGCTCTTTTACAGACTAGATCTTCATTCTTTATATTAGGGAACAATAAACAGCAGTTGCTGGATATATCCTGCATACAGTGATGGAAAGCATCATCCCAACAGCTGTTTGACCACCTGTAACACATTTATTTTTAATGACTTCATATAAAAGTCTTATTAAAGGCGTTGAGGTTTATTTCTTTTCCAAACAATATCAATATTCACTAACTGACTTCATGTTTTTGTCCAGGTTCCACGTGGGAGAAATCCATCAGACAAATTGGCTTTGAGAGGTAAGATAAACACTTTCAGAGCAAATCCACCCACTTGCACACCTAATAATGCTACTACTTTACATTTTGACAGCACATTTTTGTTTTTATTTTATTTTATGATTCCTGTAGTGAGCTTGCTGAGATCCAGGATTTACTTCCCTGTCAAACACTATTTTTTAAATAACATCTGTCCTGATGATCAAACAGCAGCAAGCATTGAATTAGTTGAACTGAGCATTCATCCTTCATCCTGTTGCAAAATCGACAGGGTTTTTTAGCAGTAGGACTCAGGTAGGTAGGATATTCAGAGCTCTTGAGATGGCCTTCTAACTGCAGCTGTTGGACTTTAACATTAGTTGTTGAACAAAGATTTGTTCAGACAATCTTTTTCTATGTTATACTGTGTTTAATGAACAGAAATTAAGTTATTTAGTGGAGGAAAGACTCCCCTACCCCTGCAAGAAAGCTGAAAGCTGTTACGTAATCACTGCAGTCATGCAACATCTCCAGCTCTGACAAGCATGGTGGAGGTTTGGACCAATCAGATCCCAGCTCGTTAGTAAACAGCCTCTCAGAGCCAGTTGAATTTTCTGCTATAAAATATAAAATATACCACCGGTGTGAAGGCTTCATGACTATTATGCCTCCTAAATACTCACCATCACACAGGCATTTCTTACTGTATATGGTCCCACCTATATTGCTATATGTGGCCTTTCTTTTGTACACCTACCTCAACCTTGCAAACTGTTTTCCCTGCATCTTGCTGATCGAAGAGGCCACGTGTCACAAACAGCAACCAATTTGAGACGCATTTGCCCACATTTGGCTTTGAGAATAAGGATGAATTCAGAACACCCAAACGTAATATGCTGTTTACATGACCTGTATCAAATTATTTATATTGTCATATCATAATTCGTAGAGGAAAATCAGTGTCCATGTAAACATAGTCAGTAACTGCTTGTTGGTGAAAGGGAGGGCCGACAACCTGTATACCACGGAACAGAATATAATGCTTGATTTTTAAAAGAAACAGTGTTTTCTTATTCAGAAGCCTTTAAAAAATGTTTTTTTCTCACCTGTCAAAGATTCAGACATGTGATTCTCTTCTGTGTGTGTGTGTTCATACTGTCCTAAATATAGCAACGCCACAATAACATTAAACACCACTTTTTGCATTTAGCCACGCTTGCTCATCACCTGACAAGGTTTATAAATGCTCCTAACCTGTCCCCGTGTGGATTCTTGATGAGCGCGAAACCTAGTTATGTCTGACAATCAGTGGACGGGCCTATTTTTCAAAGCTTTTGCTGCTGTGTCTGTCTCCTCACACCCCCATGATCATGTTAGATGTGGTTTCCTAAGTACGGGAATGTCCAAACTCAGCCACATCCTTTTTCCAGTACTCAACAGCCCTCGGTGGATAGTGTACTGTAAGTGGCGGAAGTAGAGCCGTAAACATTTTATCCCGCCTGCATTTACCTGTTTGTGTCGAGCATCATATACAGTATATACAATGTTTACAGCTGCATTTGCTGGACGAGCGGATGCTTTATCGCTTTTACTGCCTAAATGGAGAAGAATGCAGCGCTCTGGCCTGATTTGTAGGAGTTTAGAGAGAATTCACAGCTGTTGTGTGTTTTAGTTTTTCTCAAGATTGACCTTTTCAAATCCTTTATAAATACCAAATATTTATACGGTTGAGAAAAGATTTTCGCTCTCCGTATTTGTAGTTCTTCGCTGAAGCCTCATGAGTAATCACCCCTGCGGTCTGAGCCAGTGAAGACGGGTCTTAGCACTGCTAATGTTATTGTAATTCTCTCACATGATAAGCAGGGGAAAGTAGGAGTCATTAAAGTTGCTGGCTCAGTCTCGTCTGGCTCTGACAGTTTCCATCTCTTTCATCCACGTGAGGATGCACAAAGCCTCATAACAATAAAGCACATGGAAACAGACGTCCTTGATTAGCCTAAACTCGCCAACAGCGGCAGCCAGAGGCCCAACTATTTATCTGAGTGAGCGTTTTCCATCGTGTTGATTAGCACTCCGTATTCAACCTGTTAACTTTTATAAGCTTTGTATCCGTTCAAGGCCAGGATTGAGATTGGTTGTGTTGAAATGAATGAAATGACCACTCGCTTCATAACTCGATCCAAACATTTGGTCAGCCTTTTTTTTTCTCAGCAGCCCGTGCAGCAGAATCACCAAGTATGTTTTGTTTATTGTCAACAGTCTAATTATTCTTGGAGTGCAGCTGGAAATGTAAAGAAAACACTATGGTGGCCAAACACAGGATGCAGTGTGATTGCTGTAAAACTGAAATAGAAATTGGTTTGGATGATAAAAGTGAGTTTTAAAAGCTTTTTAAAGCTGCTAGCCATTTCAAGGACAATTTTTATTTGCTTTAATTGTACATGCAATCATGACACCTCATAAAAACTGGCCCTCAGGCTGCACAAATGCATCTCACAGGATCACTTGAAGCCTGACGTTACTGTAGCTGTCATGGAAACAGTTGGCCTCCTCTGTTTTGCTTCCTGTTTGAGCAACTCTTTGGGTATTTAGTCAGAGGTGAGCAGACTAATCAAATACCAAATGTTACAAAGGCTTTGTTTGCTCACAGCGATATGACCACAACACTTCAAACAATGTCATGTTTTATGGGATTAATGAAAAACACACACTCTGCGGACCAGAACAGGGATGTGTATTATTTGTTTATGATGTATTATCATCTGCACACAAGAGATTTCAAATTTCAGAGTGTTATTATATGAAAAATCTAAAGCAAGTCCAATCCTTTTGACTTTATTTCATGGGGTTTAATGAGGAAAAAGAGGGCTTATCGTTCACACCACCTTATTATGAACAAAGGATTCAATTTTCAAGGGAGTAAACATGTTTTTTTCACAGTTCAGTAAGCAGAAAAATACCACACTCTCATGGCCTTTTTTGTTTGAATGGAATTTCACTCACTTGTTAATGGGGATACGTTTAAAACCAGCATTTCATTAAAGTGGGTGGTACTCCATATAAAAGCTGAAGCATTCAACACAACACATATTAAAAGAGCAGTTGAGTCACGGAAAAATCCAGATTCCCATGCGTTCATGTGAACAGGTAGGGCTTTCTGCGAGATATAATTGCTGCATGAATGTCCCTTCACATGAACTGGAGTGCTGTTCAGTCTATGTGAACACAGACTTTAGGAAAAATGCAAGAATATGTACTGTTTTTGAGATTATTGAACCATTTTGGGGCTTTTGGGGGACAATGAGAGAGAGACAGAGAGGTGACATGTGACAAATAACCTTGGCCAGATTCAAACTATTTGTGGGCCGTATCCAAGTGAACTAAACGAGCGACCACAAGTCCCTGGATTTCTTAGAAAAACTGTTTCATATTAGAAGCGAGCGACCACGCACAGTTGAGTTTGTTGTACTCTTTCCCATTTTCCATTATTTGGTAGTGATCAAAGCCTTCGAGATTGCTCAAAATCACAATATTTGGGAGATCTTTTTGGGATTCGTCCTTGCTTTCAGGAAACGAGTGTCTGCTTTCTGTCAGTGTGTATCCTCTGTTTTCTGTTTGTCCCCAGTGTGATTGGTGCAGATGCAGGGAACGGCATCCGAGTCTTCATCCCTGACATCGGCATGTTCGTGGCCGGCTTGGCCATCTGGCTCCTGTGTCGCAGTCTGGTCCAGAAGAGGCCGCCTGAGGACATGGCCCAGTACAATGAAGACTTTGAATCAGAGGAACAAGTGAGTTTTATTTGTGGTGACACGCAGTCTATCTAATCCTTCTGTCTGTCTGTCTGTCTGTCTGTCTGTCTGTCTGTCTGTCTGTATGTCTGTCTGTCTGTCTGTAGAAATTGTAGATTAATCTGGCCATTATTTTTTTTGCAATTAATTGTTTAGACATCTTGTTGAAATTGTGAAAAATTACACAACTGGACAGTTATTCAGTTAATCAGCTAATCAACTAATGAATGAATCTTCAGCTATTTTCATAATCAATTAATCGGTTTTTAAAGAATATGAAATCAAAATTCTCTGGTTACACATTCTTAAATATAAACATTTCCTGGTTTCTCTACTCCTCTGTGACAGTCAACTGAATATCTTTGTGCTTTGGGCACTGATTGCCATTTTTCTGCCATTTTCTGCAAATAACTAATTGAAAAAATATACCTGAACAAAATAAACAAGTAAAAAGAAAATAATGTTTCACCACATTTTAAAACATGAACAAGCACTTACCATTTAAATTATCAATATCCCTGTTACATTTTTTTTTATATATATATTTTACTTTATACTGTAGCGTGGTGGTTAGAAGTAACGTGACAGTTAGGCAGTTTCCAGCACGTGAGGTTTCCAGGTGAACAGAAGCCAGAAATAGCGATTGTCAGAAAAAAATATGGAAAGAAGCCAAAATGAGGGATGCCATGAAAAAGAAAGTTGCAACGAGCAGATGTTGTGGTTTTAAAAGCAGTCTTGTAGATTTATCTTACTTATTGTTTCAGCCCTAGTTTGATGTAGATGAGTAAAAACAATGTTGGTTATGGTTTGGTGAGATAAACCATCTACAAAAGATGTATACAAGCTGACATTTATGTCCATAAAACTAAACTGAGAAAGTGAATAATATCTTAATGACAATGTTTTTTATAAATATAAAAAGGAAACGTCTCAACTTAGTAGGTGTATCTTTCTCCAAACACCTCAGACAACCACAAATTTGCTCAAACTAATTTCCAGACTAGAGTTCAGGTCTCTGACAGTAAATATTTGTGTAGTGTTCCATCTACTGGAAGTCAGAAATGATGAGATTTTGTTCAGCTCTCTTGCCGAAGTGACTGTTTGAGTGGACGGTCGTTTCTCCTGCTCAGTATGTAATGTCCACATTGAGTTTGCGGGAGCAGGAGTTTGAATAGAGTTCCCTGTGAGGGTTGATGACTTGGAATACATCCCCCAATCCCCTGGCAGGTCCTCCCCCCTCTTTATGACTCAGTGTTAATTAAATCAACATTCACTTTCACTTCAAACTGCACTGCTCATGCTGGCACAGATGGCATCGCTCCCCATTACTGAGAAACACCAGAAATTCATCTGTAGAGCCTTGTGTTGAGTTCGGGCTTTTATTTCCGTCAGTGAGCCATCTGAGCTTTTCATTCAGATCAGGGTTCGTGCCACCTGCCACTTTCTGTGTCTAGTGCCTTGTGTGTTTTATATGAATCACAGCTCACTTGTTATAATGTCTCTGTCTTATTGAAGTTAAAGAGGGACACATAGTTGGTTAGAGTGAAGAAAGAACAGAGAACATGTGGTTCCAGAGGAAAACACAAGCCGCCACACGGAGCACATATAATGTTTGAATATGATGTTAAAGATGCTTAAACACACTCCCAGCTGGAGTCGAGCTACCTGTAGGAACCAGTTTTCAGCACCATGGAGAGCTCTGACCTCCACGCTCCACCATTCATCATTCAATCCTGAAATGTGTCACTGTAATCCGCCTCGAAGGAGGAAGAGGAGAAGCTGAGTCTGGACGACAACATCCTGCTGGAGGATGACTTTGAAGCGGGGTACGAGGCCGAGGAGGACGAGGAGCTGGACGAGGAGGAAGAGGAGGAGGAGGAGGAGGAAGAAGAGGAGGCGAAGGAGAGCATGAAGAGTAAAATCCTGCGCACTGTGGCGGAGGTGGCATCCAAGGTGAAGGAAATTATCGGGAACTTGATCACCACTGCTGGGCAGGTGGTGGTCACCATCTTGTTGGGCATGACAGGTGAGCAGCTCTGCATGCTGTGTGATGAATATTCATCTTATAGCATCGTCATTTGTATATTTAGGTGATGTATTGATTAGTTGATTAATCTAGTGATTCATCAGCCATCGATTTCAATTCATAATATATCAGTAATATATGAAAATGATTACAGATTGCTTATGAAAGGCAGTCCTTTATAGTGAATACTGTTGTTTTTATGTTTTTCAACATTATACTTTATTTGCTAGTCGTAGAATTAGAGTCTAGTGTTGGCTGCGTAGGATTGTTTCTGTCTTGTGTGATTCAAACATCTTCAAAAACCCCAGACCATGAAGTCCAAGATTGTGTGTTTATCTAACCAAATATTCTACTTTAATCCATGTTTGTTGGCGTTCAGCCTTTCACGAAAGACATTTTCACTGTGGTTAAAAAAACTGTTTACTCAGCTTGCTGCCAGAGGAAGCTTGCACCTGTTTTAATAAGGCAGTCTGGCACAAATCTGACAGAGCCTCAAATTACTTGTTCGGAGAGCTGATTTTATTTATGTTTTTCCAGATCAGGCCAAAATCCCCCGTCCTTTGCACGACGATTGAGTGTCAGCTACACCGAACTCCTGCACCAAACCGTTCAGATTTGGCAAAACACTTTAAATTCAGCTTGATTACTATCACTTCATTGTTCTATGCCTTTATTGGATTAGCCTGCTGCCTGCATGTATTTATGTTGACAAAACTGACTAGTTATATGCATTAAAGACAGTTGATTTAGTTAAAACAAAACTCTGATGGAAAGAAAAAGGCGTTAGGTTAAACTCTACAGCTGCAAGAAAGAAAATGAAAAGTCACATCCTTTTCACAAAGTTTGCCTTGTCTTTGTTGTTTGGGTTTGATTTTCAGACTGCAGATTTTTCTAAAAGCGGTTGAACAATGATACAAGGTGTTCTTGAACAGAAACTGTGACACCAGCAAAAAACAGTTATAATAAACAATGTGTATTTTTTAAAAAAAGTTTCCAAACTTTTTGTTTAACATGTAAACCATTGAAATAAGACAATGTGACTTACCATCATTGGTTACAAATGTCTCTGTTTTATGTCAGTCGCAAATGTGTTTTCTGCGCTCCTCTCATGTTACCATCTTGTGGCGTCTCAGATTTATATATTGTCCAGAAACCCTGGTTGGCAACCATTGCTTTGCACTGTGCTTTTAAAAAAATAGATGTTGTAGTGAATTGTCTAACACATACAAGACAAACAAAGTGTTATGTTATTAAGTTAGGGTTCATTAATTAATGAATTTGTTAAGTAATTCTTGACAGTTTTATTTTTACTTGCTATGTGAGTTTTGCCACATTCAACAAAACACCAAACATTTCTCTCATGTAACAGTTTGCCTGCCATCTGCTGATGTGCTTTATTGGGGTCAGAATTGTGGATCTATTTGGGCTGATCAAATAATTAATCCACAGTCCTCTGACTTCGTCCCCCTGTTTCTGTGTTTGCAGGCATCATGCTGCCCTCAGTGACCTCGGCTGTTTACTTCTTCATCTTTCTGTTCCTGTGCACCTGGTGGTCCCTCCGCCGGACCTTTGACACGCTCATCTTCAGCTGCATGTGTGTCCTGATGGCCATCTTCAGCGCTGGGCACCTCATCGTCCTCTACCTCTACCAGTTCCAGTTCTTCCAGGACTCCATCCCTCCAGGCGACAACTTCATAGTGTAAGACATCAAAAAGTCCAAATCATGTATCTCAACTGTGATCTTAAATGTTCTGATCTTATTTTTGAGTATAGTTGCAAGGTTCAAATATTTGACATCTCATTTTTCTCATCAGTCTGAATTAAAAAGAGATTAAATTTGCAATATGTCTGGTTAATAGGATGCAACAGATTTGCACTATTTTCCCAGTTTAAACTCTGTGTGTACACTTGACTTACATTCTGCCTAAAGAAGCAGATTCATCAAACTTTGGGAAGAAAATACCAACTGTCTCCCGCACAGCAGCGAGCGATGACTCAATCTGAAAGAAGTCAATCTTACCAGCATTAGATTTCCTATCTCTTTGATGAATTGTTTAAATCTTGTTAAACAGCACACGCCCACACTAATGCTGTCTGGCTCCTTAATAATGTGAAAATACATGATGCGATGACAGCGCTCAGCAGCCAGAGCTCCTTTGACTCAGCGATATATATATTGCACCCAAGGCAAGTTTGTTTAAATGATAAAATATATTTACTATTGTTACAAACAAGAAGGCAAAGGAGAAGGCAAACCCAGCTGGAGGGGAGATGTATCAAACTCCTACTCACAGCACATCGATATCCGATGCAGAGCTTTTAGGCTCTTCACTACAACCAGCGTTGTTTTATTATGCATGAGAGAGGAGACAATCAGCTGTCTGTGGCTGCAGCGGTGGAGCGTTGTGGTTGGAGTAAAGCCACACGGTTGCACGTCTTGCCAACATACGTTGGTCACAGATGTAATGAATACAGACTCTGTGGCAGAAAGTCACTAAGCTCATTGAGTTTGACTGACAACCTGGAATGCGAAGAATGCTGTTTATTTACTCATAACTAAAAATTACACATCAAGGCTGCAGTCCTAGGTGCTCGACACAAAAGTGATTTTTGTGCAACAGCAGGAAAGGAGGAACATTTTGCCATTTTAGATGCCGTAGTTCTTATCATTTGGAGTAATTAATTACTTATTAACACAGATAAAATTATATTTTTATACTTTTACTTTGCCATCAAAGTCTCACTGGCACCCAAATCTGCTAAATAAAACTTTATTTAATAACAATCTTCTACATTTTATATTTTATTTAAGACAGTATTAGAAATATTTAATCTAAATAAACGGCTTTAATCTTAACTTAATATATGAACGCCTTTTAGGTGTCAATCTTCACAAAAATACACTTGATAGGATACATGATACATTGTCTGTGAACAAATTCTTATAATGTAAAATGTATTGTTTTGTTTTTTTTATGCAATTCTTTGCCTTCATTTTGACAGAAAGATAGCACAGAAATGCGACTTAATAAGACCCATAACGGACAAACAAAACACTGGCTCCAGAGAGGGCCTTTTGCATTTTTATGTGTTTTTAGTGGCCACCATGAGGAGACTGGGAGGATGAGATGAGGGATGTTACAATCTGCATCCTCACTGCTAAATATTTTGAGGAACGTCTGAATCCACATGATATTATACACACATTATGAACTTATTCTACAGTGTATTCATTAGTCCGTTGCCTATTAAATTTCATTTAAATGTGTTAAAGACAGAAATCCTGCCAACTAACAGGCAGCCACATGGGACTTCAAACATGACTGCTTTCAGGGAGGCAAAAACACGAACATTTATTTATTCACAGTAACAACTGTCACACAGCCAAACATATAAAACAGCAAATACAGTGTGTTAAACTCACAAAACATATTCTACCTGCATTATGGGTAAAAGCACAAGTAAGTTTACTTAACTGAAAATCCGATCAAAGATACATGCAGACAGCAAAAAAAACATGAATGCACAAACAAGTTGGGACACTGTGAAACATAAAGAAAACAACAAACAGCATGCACTCATTTGCCAACTATTGTGTTCACTGAGCACATGTAATAATATCATCTATATAAAGTGGTGAATCTCACCACATCCCTGCAACAAATTAGTCTTTTGAGGATGCATATCTTAAAAAAATTCAATGACGTTAATAAGGTAAAAAGGTAATATATGTCAAAAAGGATTAGTAAACATATTTTGTTTATTTATACATTACACATCATCCCAGTTTTCTGGAATCAGGGTTGTAAATTGAGAAGAAAAGATATACACTGTGCTGTTGTTCATTACTTCTATAACTCATCTGAATCCTTAGGTATCTCTGCTGTTGTCTCACTGTAGCTGTTGTCTCATCGCCCTTGGTGTTGCAGAGTTTTATTGATCTCACGGTTTCTCATTTGAAAGCTGTGCGGCTGTGTGTCAGGACTGAGGCTATTTACAGCTATGTATAGCTGAAACTGCCTTGGATAAACCTTGTGTCGTCCCCATCCTTCTCCTGGTTCAGATGGCAGATAAGGTGTGATTACAAGGCTGCACTGACAGGCTTCTTGTTAAAGAAAACACACTCATTACAATGAATGGACCCCTCTCACACCACCTGCACAGGCGATAATAGTCTGTTGAAACTGTGAATGCTGTAGTAACTTTTGTACAGTAGCTGTAGAAGCATCTGAGTCGGTAGTCGGTAGTAATACAGTGCTACACAGCTGCGTAGTGCAGAAGATGATAACACAGAATAGAATGTATGAAATAGAAAGGCAGAATAAAATAGTAACAAAAGACAAAAATGGTGACTAAGTATAAAATATTAAAAAGATTATCATCACTTATTTCTTTTGCAAAATAGAATCTTTGGGTCACTAGATACTGCAAAGCCACCTCCTCGTATCACTTAAAATCTTTGAAATTGGACAAAAATGGAAAAATGAAATAGTCGTAAGTCACCTGTGATATGGGGTCAAATGTGGACGCTACTACATTTTGAAGGTTTAAATGACAAAAAAGGTTGTGAACCATTGATCAAAACAACAACAAAAAAAAAAATCGAAATTTTCATCCAAGATGATTCTTAACTTAAAGCAGTAAATAAGGGAAAGTGGGTGTAATTGTTTTAAACACTTTTCAAACACTAACTCGCTCTTTATTTTTGTATTTGACGTCCTAAATTTAGAGAGTTTAGGGTGGAATCTTCATTAATAGCTCTTAAAATGAACAGGCGGCCTGTTTCACCATGTGCCGTGCCTGCACTGTGTTCATGTTGACTTTCCACAGCGCTGAGGTATTTCTGTCTGCAGCTGCACGAAAACTGAGACCCAATGTGATGATAAAAAGTTACATGTCCTCCTCTGATCTTGCCCGTTTCCTCTCTGCACGCCGGTCAGAGGGAAACTCCTACAGCCGTAAATTGGACAATAGGCCACCTTAGTGCCTGCCCTAATTGTGCCTGTTGACAGTGACTCAGCCTTGCTGTCGCCCTGGTGTTGAGTGAGACTGTTGAGAGGCCTGGCTTCCACTCCACTTCCTGCCTCCCGTCCTTACAATGGAAGTCCCCAGTCATGTGACCAGTGGGCCTTCCCCAGCTGCAACAAGAAACCGTTCAGGAAGTGTGATGGGGGTCAGAGGGGGGTGTTCGCCCGTCCACATGGCACAGAAAGAAAATACTCAGGAGGCATCTAAATCTGTTTGTCTGTCACTGGAAGACGTTAGTACAGTTCCTGTCGAGGAGATGACCTTTATTCTGCTTGGAGGAAAAGCAGTGAATCATACGGCATCCTTTGTGGTGCAAAACAGACTTTTAGCCTCTGAGCATTTTTTAGATTCCAAGCTGAGGGCGTAGAGGAAGATCTTCTCGCTGGGAGTGTCATCTATCGGTTCTTAAGCTGTTTACATGAGCAGAAAGTCAGCTGTAAGAGATATTAATATAGTTGTTATTGCTTCACAAAAACCCATAAACATATAAATAGGCAATGCTATCTTTAAATTCTAAAAACACTGAACCCCTAACTACAAACTCTGCCACTCCATGCCTCTCCTGTCCCCGCCATGTCTTCATCACCGTGGAGCCAAAAGTCCTGGTTGGAGTCGCTGTAAATCAGCTCAGATCAGTTTGATTTAAAGGCTCTTTTTATAGTAGGTCTGAAGAGAAGAACGTTTTTGGCATTTATTAAGAAAAAAGGTAAAAATGTCTAAATACAATTGATTATTAATAAACAAATCAAAATAAAATGTATAAATAACATTTTATTTTTGTTAGTTGTGTTTTCTTACCCCATTGAAAGTGTATGTATTATATAGGCCACCCAGCACAGACAGCATGACTCTGCAGTTCCTATAATCTTTTGTAACGTCTGCTTCATCTCATCCATCCTGGCTTTGTTTCTGGAATCGATAATTAGTTTTAAAGATGGAGAACCCAAGGCCGCCTACGCTGAATTGAATGTAATGAATTGAACAATGCACTTATCTCAACGAGGAACGATCGAATCCACTGATTAATGACAAAAAAGATTCAGGCTTGAGGATTCTTGCGTTGTAACCTCCTCTCATGACTTTTGAAGGAAGAATTCAGGTTCAATCCTTTGTCAGGGTCAAAATCTAAAGCAGCTTCCTCAGTTACTGTAGGACAGAGCCGGGTAGGCCTTCAACAAAGGCCTACTTTATTCTTCTGAAGTGATTATTTTGCATATTATTTGCTTGATTAATGGATTCATTGTTTAGTCTGTAATAAATTAGAAAATAGCAAAAAGATGTATATCAGAATTTAAAGATGCACAATGCAACATTTTCAAATGCCAAAATATTCAAGTAACTTTCATATAAGACCAAGAGAAGCATCACAATTTTAAATATGAGAACTTGGAATCATCAAATATGCAGCCTTTTTTTTTTTAATTAAAAAATACTTAACAACTGTTTGATAAACAAATTTGTTTTCTTGGAATAGAATTGTTTGGTCAGGAATCAATCCCTACATACATAATAAAACATGATTGTGAGATAAATCAGCAGCTGACAGGTTTGTTCGATGGTGAAGATGCCAGATTATGATAGACCTCACCTTTGCCAAAAAAAACCTAAGAATAATCCAGATGCCCTGTTGTATTTCTCAATCGATTT
>OMLP01028257.1:0-14728 GCA_900302685.1 Spondyliosoma cantharus
CGTGAAACGCATCGCAGGAGGTCAGAGGAATGCACCGACGTGCCAGATACCACTTATGAGAGTTTACTGTTTTCTATCTTCGACACAAGGGTACAATGATCTAAACCAGGGACGTAGTCGGCACAGTTCTGACGATGTGCATGGCAAAAGGAGTCCAGACGTTCAGGTTGAAACTGGGTTTTATTTGGTTTGTTAGATGTTGAGGTTTCATACAGCTTACTTTTACTTCCGCTGGTGAGGGTTGTAAAGAACGGTTAGCCCTAAGAAAAGATGTCTTGTCATCTTGGGAAGGTGGAAATTAAGACGCCGTACGAAAACATAATGCAAAACATTTGTTGTCGGTCTCTTTAGAGCTTTAAAAATTCAAAGGAACTATGTATTGGCTGGATTTGAACTCTCATTGGCTACATAATGCATCAGTAAGCTGGAGGCTGGCGTCTTGAGTGTCTCAGGAGAGACGCGAAAGAAGAGAGAGTGGCTCACTTGTTGACACTCATTAGCGGTTGTAGGCTCTAGGGGTGGCGTAGAAGCTCAGGTCTACTCAAAGGAGCTGTCAATCAAATCTTATTACAGATAAAAGCATCTGCGATCACAGTTTTCCCCAAGACCACTTTCCTTTCCTGATTAGCAAAATGCTTTTTTTTGAGCACATCACACGGACCGGATCACACAAGAATACGTCCTGATTGTAGGACAGAAAAGGTAAAAGTAGGCTCCTGTGTCAGACTGATCTGCTGTAAATGTGTGCGACAGTGGTTCGTTTTAACTCTGTCACTACGTATAAAGTTGAAAACTAGCATCAGACTGTTTTGCATAGCATATTACGACACGCGTTCCCGTGTCCGGTGTAACATCAGGATCCTGCTGCTGTTCTGGCGGAGAACGACGAGAACTATGTAAACCAACAGTTTCCTCTTAAACCTGGTCCGACTTGCACAACGTCCGATCCTCCGGCTACTTCTTAACTCCGCCAGCGGTTCTTCACATGCCAGCGATGTTGTGCAATTGCTAAAGAAATGAACCATCTCTGTTTGTACATGTGTTTTATAGATGCTGAAAGCAAAAGAAAGGGCAGACGGGAACACGTTAGCAGACAGACGGAATCTAGGTCAGGGAGAAGAAGTGGCTGCATTTCTTTTGCCGGAGCCAACAACTTTCCCTGTGTTCCCCTCATGCTTTATTCATCGTGGCACCGTGGGGCCCCGATGTAATGCGGCGTCTCCAAGACACTATTTTGGACGTACAGAAGTCTCGCTCGGCAAAGCGAACCATGTAGGACTGCGACGCTGACGGCTGTCAACCGCAATGAAGTCCTTTGTTTGATTGCCTCAGGAAATCTTATCTTTCTCCTCTCAGTGGTATTTTTTTTATTTGAGTTTCCCGGAGAGGCGGGTTGTTTCAGTACATTCGGCTGTGTGTCTGTATCTGCTCGAATCTGTTGAGCTGCGCAATGAAGATATACTGAATGTACAGTCCACTGGGCCTGAGCTGTAATAACGGGGGGCAGATTTACCACTTGAAGGGATCGGTCATTGATTTCATGCATTGGACATCAGCAGGCCGTTTCGTTAGTGTTAGCCAGCTAAATAAGCTAACGTTAGCTTCATAAAAGTGTATCAGGTGTGCTTTTAATGGCTCAAAAGCCAACATGTCTGCTGTGAACAGAGTCTATTTGAGCTTGTTAATCCTAATATTATATCTATGGTAAGGAAAAAGATCAGATTGTTCTTACGTAAGCCCTTATTGGCTGCTTAGGCTACAGGCTAGCCTACATGCACAGAAGTCGAGGTATGCTTTATTAATTATGTTTTCCAATAGTCGCCATGTTCCACGCTCAACACAACGAGAGAAAAGGCTTGGAGGATGACGCATAATCCATTTTTTTTTTTTGACAAACGTGAAGCTATCTTGAAAAACGCGTTTAGCTAGCATCGTTGGAGTGCAGGCTAAACTCTCCTAAACCCTAATAGAGCACGAAAGATGCTAACGTTAGCCTACGACCTGATGTAGCAACATCTCGGGCCCCGTGTGTGGGACAGTGGATACGTCAGTTTAGCCGGACATGCTAACATTTGCAGCTAACTTTAGAGCAGACACAGTTTAGTCCTCAGACGTACGTGACTGTATAAAGCGCTCTCCGTGTTTGTACTGAAGCTCGGTTCATCTTATTTAGTTTTTTTTTAGAGGAAAATAGCTCCTGTGAAAAGTCAAGACACATTACTGTCAACTTTCTAAATCATTCCATGCTGCCATCTAACCGAGACAGAATAAATTCCATTGCCTGTTTGTGTCCATCGCATTGCGCGCATGTAGTTCATGTACAGTGGAAACAGAAGCATTATCAAGCCAGTTGTGTTTGGCCTGTTGATGTAGAAAATACTAATAACAATATTTAAAGAAATCATAAATCGTGGAAATAACGTGAATGACAACACTCGTGTCTACTTTTTAAAACTTTGGTCTTTCACTGACTTTAAAGGAAGAACTCCTGTGGGGGATTTTCAACCACAGGAACAAGTTGACGACGAGTCTTTTAATCCTCTCCCACATGAGCTTTCACAAGTCGAGGGTGATGCACACATGCAGCCCTCGATCTCTATCTCCAAGCCGACAAAGCGGAAGGTCACGGCAGATAAGAGTCTGTTATTTTGTCATACAGTGGCGGCAGGAGCAGCCATTTCACCCACTTTGCCTCCCCTCATCCAACAGCCGCGGGCTCCACCTTCCTCGTCGCCTACTCAGGCCTGGGCGACGCTCAGAGATAAGGGCGTTAGGCTCTCCACCGGTCACACCTGGCGCTCCACAGAGCCACACATTTCGCCATTTAACGCGCGCCGCTTTTGAAACTCAACATCTTTCACAGTCGTGTGATCGGCAGTGGAGGGGCAGCCAAGCGCGGATGGTTGGCGCTTCTTCTCAACGCAGAGCTGGAAATACACAACGCACACATGGGCCGTGCCGTGGCATAAATCCAACGCACATGCAGTTAAAATTAGAGCGAGTATAAAGCCTTCGTATCGGTCATATATCTCTGATTTATCCCATTTATTCAACCAGAACGGAGAGATATCCTTCGCAAAACAGAACCGAGGATCGATCCGCAGCATTGAAATATATTTTGTCGCTTGTCGAAGCTGCCACTCGGGAGCCAATCCGCCGAATGAATATTTGATGAGATGTTAATCTAACACTGTGTTCTGCATAAAATGGGATGCCTCACAGAGTGTGAATTCCCACTCTCCCAGTCCTTTCCCCACTGCTCATCAGATCAAAATATAGATTTTCCTTTTTTTTGCACTATCAAATTACTGCCTGTTTCAATCTCAGCGGCAGCTGCAGCAGGAGTCTGGGGATGTTAAAGTGCTGAGTGCTAAGGTTACATGTTTACATGACCATTTTCATCTGCAAAACGCTTCGAACTCCCTTTTTTAAACTGATGACATCTGGTTTTCCTTTTAGGCATTTAAAAAAAACAAAAAACTTCAAATTGAGCTTTTATTCTGATCAAACTGCCAAACTGACAGCACATAGACCCCGAGGGTGAAAAACACACAACTGTGATTTCCGTTTCATAGCGCAGATTAATTACTTCCATGTCTCTTTAAGACTTATTGATCCAGGCAACCAACAAACACAAGCTGCCACTGTATCTGCACAGCGTTTAGCATTAGGCTCGGGACAGAGGCCGGCGGTTTCTTCTCCGCCGCCGCGTCAACACCAACACCAGCGATGACGCCGCAGTGACTCGCCGCTGCTTTCGCTCAACTATTGCGTCACCTGGTCACGCTCCACACAGCTTCCACAGGTTTCCAGATTTTTGCGCCGAAACGTGTTACAAAAGGAAGTGCGGGTGATGATGGCGGATGCTACGGCGCCGGTGACGAATGTAAAATGACATAAAAGTCAAGTGAGAGGAAGTGAGAGCAGGTGGATGCTGAGGTCCCTTTGATGAAGTACTGATGAACATGTTCCTCACTTGAGATTTGACATTCTCTGCAACCACTGTTTGTGGGCAAATATTGTATTTTTGACTCTCTCTGATAAAGAAACCGAACAAACAAACACTGATTTCGATGACCAGAATTTCAGATCCGATAAAAAATGATAATCAGTCCTTAAAAAGTTGAGCTGATGCCGTTGAAATTGTGATCGCGGCGTCTGTATAAAAGCCTACGCCGTCTGAGAATCTGAAGGTGCTCGTACTCTAAATAAACGAACTTGAGCGAATGAAGTGTCTGCTGCCGTGTGAACGAGCTGAGCCTGCTTATCAGATGATCACATTTCATCCAAGTAGTTCGGGATTCAAGCTGACTTTGGCCTTCAGCAGCCTACAGCGCTGAACCAGACGGCATCATTCTTGTAGGACACCAGCTTTGCTCTCTTTCCCAGCGAACGTGATGCAATATTACATTAAAGATCTGCCCTGTTGCCTTCAGAGTGACATCACACCTTTAGCCGATCATGGTGTGAAGAATCCGCCATCCAGTCCCTGTGAAGTAAACATCTCGCCTTTGCCAACTCGCTAAAGTGAGGCGGGGGGGAAAGAAAGAAAAGAAAGCATCTGACCAACATTAGAGCATCTCGCCGGCTCTGATGTGAAATCAAAATGGGGGTTACCATAGAGGCAGACCTGAGAAGGGGTGTCGTTACCATGGGAGACGGGCCGGGATGACCCAGATGGCGCAAAAGCAGCTTAGGTGATTGGACCACTGTGCTTTGACAGGTACGCTTAGTCAGTCTGATGTCATCCAGAGGAAGCTGCACCAGCCAGAAGTCTGCCGTCAAATCACAACCCTGACCGAACACAAACTGTTCTGTTGCGTGATGGATGGAGCGCAATCCTGCATTTGAATTGTGTTTAAAAAAACAAAAACAAACAAAAAGCATCACTGTTAACCTTTCGTCAAGCACGACCTCTCCAAATACAGAGCTGTGCTATCTGTGTGTGTGTGTGTGTGTGTGTGTGTGTGTGTGTGTGTGTGTGTGTGTGTGTGTGTTTGCTTGAAGGTGGACACCGCTGGCAGCCAATAAGGAAAAGTTAAACAGTCCAACAGATACATGTGGCTGCACAGCGGAGGGCAAACAGTGTCAAAACACAGACATGACTGTGGCTGTGCTCTTGGTTTAATTAAAGCTGTTCACTGGAGCGTACGTCTGATTAACGCTGTGTTCACCTGAAGGTCCGTCGGAGACACAGTCCAGACCACAGCATCCAGAATAAAAAAAAAAACAGGTGTTCTTGATAAATTATCAGAAAACAACGGGACCTTTGTTACACATTGGTCAACACTGTTTGAGGGCGTGTCCGCCACCAGTCGGACTATTTGCGTTTGTCGTGTTACTCACGCAAATATTCATTTGCCCCAGCCAGGTTACCTCGTTGCATATAAAGCTAGCAAGCAAAAAAACGCATGTGTATTTGAATTTAGGTCAATCACTGAACTCAGCACTCACCGGAGACTCTGGTTCTTGGAGGTCATCCGCTGCTGCAGTCAGGTTGATTAATAGGAGTGAAGATGAATCTACTGAGAGTAGTCAGTGTCAGACTCCGGATCAGAGCACATTTGTTACTTTGGGTGTTCGTTCCTCCAGAAGGTCTAGCTCCCTAACACCTCGTGAAACCACATTATATAACATATTATTTTTACTGTTCCAGTACTGATTAACAACCAGGATAAACTAGTGTTAGATATGTATCAGTCCCATGCAACTGATGCAAACTAGTGAAGACGTAAAAATAATCTATTGTTGCCACAAGATTTCTTTCAAGCTCCCGTAGATTTAAATCAGAGCAGTGGAGTGAAGTGTGTCAGCTGTGCTTTATTTTATACGATGCACGGCACTTTGGCTCAAGTGAAAGGTACGCGGCTAAAATATTTAGTGCTGCAGTCTGAGACGGTATGCTGATGATGTGTAACCGTCATGTTACTGTGAGAAACGCGGCCATGTGATGATATTCAACATGTGTTTTAGTGCATAATGTAAGAGCCCAAACCAGACGGATCAGAAGGACGTCCTGCTTCTGTTCAACCGTCTGCTATAGATTAGATTGATCCATCCGTCTCATCTCTAATGAGACTGTCTCGGTCTTTAACATGATATCAAAGAGCAGAATCCACATACAGCAGACGCTTCCATTATTCAAACCAGCCTGCATGTCCACGGTCAAAACAAGCAGCCGCTTTAAAATGGCTTTCCTCAATCTAATCGCGCGTTGACAGGAATGTTTGGTAGCCTCTTCTTTGCTTTTAAAGACTCTCTCTGCCTCCCCAGAGAGGGAAAGAGTGGGCGACGTCTGCTGGAAATAGCACCCGTCGAGAAAGGATGAATCAACGCTGCACCTTATGCTTAATTAAAGATTAACGAGAAATTGCTAGCTGATGTGGAGGTTGTTCAAAGCCTCACTTTACTTCTCTGATTAGGGGTTACGTAACACTGGTTAATACTGCATGGGCCGCGCTGAAACAGTAATGACATCTGCCAGTGTGGCAGAATCAATCCTGCCGTGACGGGCAGCAACATTTGAAGCTAGTGTTTTGCCAAGACATTGATTAATTGGCTGCTGCAGCTGCTAAATCCCTTCAATCATACTGATTTGTACCTGAATTAATGATGACCCCCCAACGGAAGAGTCCAAGTGGTTGGAACTTCAATGTGTCGTCTCTTTGTTTGAGACACTGACGGATGGTTGTTGTGACGGACTAATGAACTGCTGCTGCTAGCTGCTGCTCCACTGACTCTCACATTTACAGGTTTAAAAAGCTGATACATCTTACAGTATATCTTTTCCGTCAGCGTCAAGCAGATAAACACAGCAACGACAACAACAACCTCAACAACCACCACCACCACAATAAGAACAACAAGAACAACAAGAACAGCAACAACAAACCAGACTATAGGAAAAAAACACAACAAAGGTGCAAACAATCAAGCAACATCCACCTACAACAACAATACTTTAAACAAACAGCAGCTACACTAAAACAACCAAAACAAATGAACAACAACAAAACTTTAAATAAAAGAATGACAACAGCAATGAAAAGAAAAAAACACAACAAAGAGCAAACAACCAATCAAACGACATCAACCTACTAAAAAAAAAGACAACAACAACAACAACAAAACAGCAGCTACAAATACAACAACCAAAACAAACAGACAACAACAAAACTGGTAAGGACGACAAACAAAAATACAACAGTCAAAAAACTAAACAACGAACTGCTACAAAAACTTGAAACAAACAACAATCACAGTAAAACCACAACCAAAATAAAAAACAACAAATGAACAACAAACAGAAATCAATCCTGTGCTCATATATCGATCTCATGACGTTGCTCAGTTCATTCAGTCAGGTAACAGATGTACCTCACTGGATGGACGGACATGTTGAGTCCCAACATGCAGTGAGGAAACAGTCAACTCCTCCGTCATCTGCATCAGCTTAAAATAAACTTCTCGCCTCAGATGTGGACGGGCAGAGAGCGACATTTACATTTTACTGATCTGGTCTTTTCACTCGGAACGGACAGCGCCTTCATCTTTTACTAAAACGTGCTTTTATTTATGGGCACAGCCAGTGGGAGTAGTTGTAAACACGGCCATGCACACACACACACACACACACACACACACACACGCACACGCACACACACTTGGGAACGGCCCAGTACAAGTACATTCTTGTTCTTCTGGCAAGTGATCCGTGAAGCTCGCTCGCCGGTGTCCTGACAATAGTTTTTCTCGGAGCTCACTTCCTTTGTGCAATCCAAACCAGAGAGTTGTGCTGCTTCATGTTTCCAGTCCTGTCGTACACTGAGCATCCTGACCCAAGCACCACTATAGCCTTTAAATCCTTATAAATATCTGATGGCTGTGTGCCTCTGCTGTGGCAGAAAGACTAATGTGGCTGTCCTGAACCGGGGCAGGTTGTAGTGACTATTTTCCTGCTCGGCCGCCCGTGACTCATGAGACTTACTGAGCATGAGTCACTACACTGCCGTCCACACTTTCAGGAGCGTCCGGGCCTGGAAAATGCCTCGAAGGTTGGTCGAAGCAGATGTCTGTGGATGCAGTCTGTTCTGGGGGAGTCTTGTCCTTAATGCTGATGGGTCGCAGAGAAAACACCAGACAAGGATGAGTAAGAGCGGAGGTACTGTAAGATGGAGGGCAGGACAGACTCCTACCACGGGGGGATTCCTCTTCGGATCGGTCTGTGTGGGGAGAGGGAGACGAAGGCAGAGCTGGAGAGCAGTGAGTCAACGCTCAGACTGTGTGTGTTTACTATGGCGAGAGGCTGAGGCTCAGGAGACAGCTGGTGAAATTATAGATCACATAATATATTCATGTCGGAGATGCAGAGACATCTGTTAACTTTCACAAACTTTAAAGCACACAAAATGAATGAATTGCCCTCCGTCTCACATTTGACGAAATGGTGATTAAGTCAGTTTCTCGATGAACAGGTCAATGTTTTGACAGTTGAAGAGGGACAGAAATTCCAGGGGGAAAAAGTTCTCGATGTCTTTTTAAACAATGGGCCATTAATCTGTCCCACTTACAGAAAAGCTAAGTGTTGTTAGCCTGCGAACGTCAGGCTCACCGGCTGAAACGACGGGCGCTGCTGGCGCACTTAGCCAGCCGTAGCTCGGTGGCAAATGAAGCCACCGTTAGCTTTAAGAAGTCGGTTTAAAACACAATTCAAAACGATGCCCGAAGAGTTCTGAACCGAAGAGGCCTCGTGGGATGAGCGGTGACGTGTCCCGATTTGAAACAAAGCCCTGAATCTTTTCTCGATTTTTGATGCCATAAAGACAACACATGTCCATCGGTGTTACGTTTTAACACAGCACGAGGGACGTGTCTCAATAAAGTCTAAAGTTAGCTGAATTAAATCAGGACATGACGAACATTTAGAGTCTTTGAAATCTTTTAGCCGCACATTTCGTCCGCTAACTGAATTGAATTTCCCCCTCTTTGCTTTTTTTTTTCCATCTCCAGGTCTTCATCTACGGCACATGTGTCATGAATAAAAAGGGCCGATTGTAAACTGCAGTCTGTTTGACTGTAACGATATCTTCGGCGAACGCGATCGGGACAGCCTTGTTAAGCAGAGGCTCCTCTGCCACAGAAGCTATAATGCTCCATCACGTCCCTGCTGGCCGGCTCTGTCGGCCCACTGCAGCCCCGGCTGGCTTCAAAGCGCTCCTGTCCCCTAATGATAATGAATGCAGTGTGTCTGCTCGACGTGCTTAGCGGCTCGCTGTCAATCTGTTCCACTCAGACTCAGGTTACAGGCTGCTCTCCCTGCAGGAGCCACCGCTGCCAAGACAGACAGCTTCCTGGTTTGTTTTCCTGCGGTCTCGAAGCCCTTCCTGCAGTAACAATGTGTTTGCGACCCTGTGGTCGGATCACGTGATGCTTTTTAAATCCAAGCACTTTAGTCAGCAGTTTTGGTGAACAATGCTGAACTTTCTGCACCATTATTTTTCGTGTATCTTTCGCAAAGGCATCCAAGAAGCTTGTGTAATGTGTTTCAAAGCTTCCTGAGGGGAGTCTGTGACTGTACGGAAGGATTGATGAAGAAATCGATAAATAGAGCAGGCACAGCCCGCTGGGTCATTAATAAAACACTAAAGGAGTCCTTTCAGAAGTGGCTTTATGTGGTCTGTCCTCATTGGGTCAAAGCAATCTATTTATGCTTCTTCCTCACCCCTGCTATCTCTGCATCCACTCCTTTAGGTCTCCAGATAAAAGAGGGCTCATTGTGAACAAAGCAGAGCGTTTGACAGAGCCCGGACACCTGCAGCGGACCAAACCGTCCTGTGTGCTCGGGTTCGATGACACAGAGGCCAGAGCAGAGGGTGGGACGAACCATTTGGTTATCGCTGCGAGCTTGTGTCACGGCCGGGCGTTTTAAGCCCTCGAATGCTCTCAGAAGTGCTCCTGGAGCTGCACGGGACGCGAGGAGAACCACTTCATTTCCATTTGCTTCTTTTCATGTGCGATTTTAAATAAGGAAACAGATAACGGAGGCTCGACAATCTCCTCGGACGGCAATAACAAGCCCCCATGTAAATGATATTTACATCCACTCGGAGAGCATGTGCTGCCAGAGATGGTGCGATACCTTCCCAGACTGGGGAGTTGCTATGGGAACATGACTCATCACAGGTCTTCCTGCTTTACCTGTGCCAGCTGCACAGTGCTCATGAAAGCTATTTCATGCTCCTTTTGTTTGCCAACCAGCAGCGCCGAGCCTCGGTGTTCAATAACACATCATATCAGATGTCTGGGAGAACACAATGTAACACAAGCGCTAAAAAAAAAAAAAGGGTTTGTTGCAACTGTCTTCAGAGCGCTTCGGGCCGTGATTTAGAGCCTGAGGCGGCGATCGAACCTGTCGATCAGTGAGCCTCGTCAGGTCGCATGAGGAGCAACGCGTGGAAAATGCATGTTTTTTTTCCCGGTTATATTAAAATGACAAGAGAACTCGTTAACCTGAAAGTCTACCGTTCACTCCGAGCAGCCACTTTGCTGTCCGTCAGCTGTAAGCGCGCTTCGAGGGCGTGTTTGCGCCTGCGAGGTCAAACTCAGTCGAGCCTTCGCTCTCTCCGAATCGTCCGATGTGACGCAGGCGTCCGAAAACAACTGTCGCAAGACCCTGCGGCACACAACGCACACTGTTTGTTTTTGCTGAACGTTATACTATTAAATGCATCAAAAATAAAAATAAAAAAATCATAACACACATCTGAAAATAGATATGCGGGATTAAATGAAAATCATAAATGAACTTTTTTGGTAGCGTACAAATTGAGAATAAAGCAAGTTGAATCATAAAATGTGTGCAACAAATACTACAACATGATGATTGATCTCTAATTTGATGCGATCAGCAGGTTTTATAAAGTGGTGCACACACACGCACGCACACACACACACACGGCTGATGTCTGAGCTCCGTTGTGTTTCTGTGTGGCGCTTCAGGTATGTTGTCATACACTGACGAGTGTGGAGGAGGCCCATCTGTCACACCACTTCTAACCCCGTAAACAAAATCCTGAGCTGTCATTCACAACAGGCCCACGTCTTCTTATCCTCGCTGGCTCTTCGCAGCAGGAAGCTCTGCTGAGGCTAAAATACAGCCGCCATAAAAAAACAAAATATAGGCCAGTGTGCAGGAAGGGTCTGTTTTTAGGACTCTGTCCTACATTGAGATGTTTAGGCAGCGTTACTTGACATGGACTCGGCTAAAAGATGGATTGGCTACTGTTTTTTTTTTTTTTTTTTTCAAAGAATCACAACCTTGAGATCAAATATTGATTCGTACACGATGGATCGTTCGAGAATGAATCTGACCGCAGCACACTCTGAGGGTTAGCGACTCCTGACCTTGTTTCTAACCTCGTTCATATCTCCATCTTTTCTCTGACTCAGTATAAGCTGTCATATGGTCAATATGAATAAATAACTGGGTCCGCAAAAAAAGCCAAACCCACCAACTTACCATTTACGCAGAGGAGAAAGAAATGTGAACACGGCTAAAAAGGAGTTAAGATTTAAAAGGTGATGCAGATTGAAATCTCTAAAGGTGCTGATTGTGCTGAAATTAGCATGAAGAAGACATTTAGTTACCGTTTAGTTTGCTAAGTTCTATCATCCAAACATGATAATGCAGCTCCATGCAGGAAATATCGCCTATTAGTGGTGCGTTCAGGTGCTAGTGGGAGACTGCAGCACTGAAGACTAGCAGCATGAAGAAGCGTTGTTTTGTTTAGTTTTTTTTACTGCCCACAAATCCCATAAAAAGACCAAAACCTTTTGCCAAGACTTCATGACTTTGCCGCCTCCTCTGTGCTGCTGAAGATGCAACATCTCAAATACGGTTTAATTTCCTTTTTCACAAACTCCACACCGGAGCAGTGATTCCAAGTGATTTAACTGCATTTACATTTCTCAAATTCCCAAAGTTTATTACAGGGGAAAGGACAACCTATTCGAAAAGCATTACTTTTATAATTATAGTAATAATAATAATAAAAACTTGAAAACACATTATATGTATGTACAAATTCCCGTTAACTTTATATGTAAATAACCGAATAAAAACACACAGCAGAAATAAAAACAACACACATTTATGTATAAATCAGCCTTCATTTAATTCAGTGTGACGAAATTATTCTGGTGATTTGGTTGAACCCGATAAAAACATCACTTGCAAATAAAAAAGGAAGACGTTAAACTAGAACTTGAACTGATTATCTGAATAACTTTAAAACAGGACACCAATCTGAAATCTTGTGGCACACGATGAAGAGCAGTAAGGATCTGAAGCCGAAGCTCTCTGAAGGCTTCATGTTTGCTGCTACTGTGCCTGCCGCTTTTACTCAGAGACACGTCCAACCAGAGTTACCTAATGCATGACCTGAGAGCCACCCCTCCTCCTCCTCGTCTTCCCGGCCTCGGGGTGGTGCTCGGTGCTCTCGGGACAACTGTACAGGCAGTGAATTTAAAAGGTGCTGCGCAGGTACAAGCTCAGAGTGACATCCCGGGTACCCGGAGGGGCCCTGGGGGAGGGGTTTCATTACATTTTCTGTGCCGAGATCACACTTCATCCGAACGTCGGCGGCACTTCTCTGGCTGCCTGAAGGTGATGGGGATGTTTGGTTTGTATGAAGGCCGGGGGCTGTTATGTAAGACCATTGGCTTGGACTGGAAATTGAAAGCTTTCAGAGCGTCTTTGTCGCAAGGCTGAGGTCGCGAGGCGCCCGCAAACATTCATCTCTTCAGTGTGTGCTCTTTTTACAGCCCTGCAGAAACGCCACGCTTATTGTGTCGCTCTGGCGCTGATTCAGTTTAATCCAGCAACCTGAGTCATCCAGCGTCAGCTCGTTTCTGCCACCTTCGATCAGACGAGCGCTGCAGCTGACTATTATTTTCCACGAGTGATCCAGTAGCTGATTGTTTTCACAGGTGATCGGGTGCGTGTGTTCTGTCTGTCAATCCCTGAAGAGTGCAACAAGAATACACGTCTTGTTTTTTTTCCCGACAAACCGTCCAAAACCAAAGGTGCTGTGTTGACATCATAAAAGTCGGGCGGAGTAGATGACGAATGAATTCATGTGCATGTGAATGAATAATATGTGAGAGTGAAAACGTTCGGTCGTTATCGCACGATGGGGCGTTCACACAGACCGCTCCGACGTGATTGGTCGACTGCAAACAGACCACTGAAGGATGCAGGAAGGCTTCCACGTCCCGTTGAAGACCAGAATAATTGCCGCTGGACTAAGAGAAGCGGTTCCCAGCCGGAGGACTCAAGGGACCCGGAGACACAAAATAAACAACACTTTGTTTCCCATCAGCCCCGGCTGTACAACGTGGTTTCATGTGCTCTGCGGTTTGGAGCTCAAGTTGGATGTACTGCCAAATTCAACAAGCGACATCGGAGACCGCCTTCGGTACAGAAACGAACTCTCGGTTCACAGGCGACGGCTCCGCTGGAAATTCCTGCAGTCGGCGCGCCGACCGAAACGATCATGCTGTTCAATCGGCGTGTCGACGGGCCACACACCTGTCAGGTGGATCTTGGACGGAAGGAAAAGTGCTCTCTGGCATGGATTTGAACAAGTTTGCGCTCAGGGGTTGAGAGAAAAAGTCTGAGAACGAGGAGAGGAGCGAGGACAGATGTGTCGGGTTCGCATTCTAACTGCTGGATGAAGAGGCAAAAACACAGGGTTGGTCAGTCAGCAGTTATCTCCTACAGCTTGAAGTCACTTTGCTTCTTACGGGTCCTTGAGGCGTTTTTTGGAGGATACCCGAAACTGCTCTAAACCTGATTCACTCAACGCACATAAAAAGCGCTCCTCTGAAAAGCTCAATCCCATTTGGCCGCTCGGCAGCGCGGCGCTCTGATGCCTCTGTTAGGTAACACACCGGCGCTCAGAGTTATATCAGAGGTGACACCCCATCACCACTATAAATAGCTCTGCACTTTCCCCCCAGGAGCCCAGCTGAAGCCTTCTCCCCGGCATCTGATCACTTGTTTGTAGGCGGCTGACATCGGCTGCGACTGTGACTCCTGCACATGACACACACACACACACACACACACCCTCAGCGCTGTGGTAGCTTCATCCTCTCCCGATGCTTGGCCCTACGCATCGCCCGCCTCAGGGTTTCCCTAAACTACATTTAACACTGACTCACCTAATCGCTTCCAAAACGCTCGGCGATTACTGAGGGAAGAGAACGCGCGCGCTTCTCAGTAGTGTAAGTAAATAAAACAGCACTTAATTGGAGGGGAAGAGGATTCGGGCACGAGCCTCGTAACAAGTGGGAGGACGAGGCAAATGAAAGCGAAAAAAAAAAACCCCCTCCTCCTCTCCCCAGAAAAACAGACATCCAAACCCTGCAGGCTGCGTCTGACCCCGGTGAGTCAGCGTCTACACGAGCTTCTCCAGAACTGGGCCTGACTCAGTGACGAGCGCAAACATTTGCAAAGCGCACTTTCTGCTGCTGGTTGCTGTACAAGGCTCCAATCTGGATCTGGGAGCATTTTAATGAGTTGATGCCTCCAATTCAGCCCAGCAGAGATTGTTGTTTTCAGGTCCTAGAGTTAGCACGAGGCTTTTTTTTTTTTCTCCTTTTGTTCCACAGCTCCTGAAGGGGATATATGGACTTAATTAAAAAAGGAACACAGGGTGCTGATTTA
>OMLP01028261.1:0-12281 GCA_900302685.1 Spondyliosoma cantharus
GGCACGATAAAGTCATTTACAGCCAAACCAAATTGTAAGGATTTATAACGATGTATATAGAAAACTAGCAGCAAAAAATAAAATGGCTTCTATTTTTAATGTTTGGTTCTTTTCAGCTATATCAGTAAAGAAATCCTGACCATACGTGAAGCTGTCTGGCTCACAGACAACACCTACAGATATGAAGACCTGGTTCGAATGATGGGAGAGGTTGTGTCTGTGCTGGAGGGAAAGATCAGGGTGAGTACAACAAATATCCTTTTGTCATGTAAATGATTGAAAACATTTCTGCCAGAGCATATATATTGAATTTGCTGAATTTCTCATCAGAGCCCCACGCTGCTGGACTATGGAGAGGTGCTGCTGTCTCTCCTCCCTCTGGAGAGACGAACTACTCACCTATTCAGCTACATCTGTGAGCTGTCGCTGCTCTACTCTGCTCTCGCCACGCCACCACCTGCCAAACTGGCCTGCGCTGCACTACTGCTTACACGAGCACTACATCACTATGGTAATAACACTCACTGAGAAATACAACACAGCCTGTTTGAAAAAGAAATGCATGCAGAATAGTCCTTTCAAACAGATACAATTTACAGGGTTAGTTGAATGTTAAGTTTATTTTCACCTTGACTTATGTTTGTCTCCCTCTGCAGCTCCCCTCTGGCCTAGCCAGTTAGTCGACTACACAGGCTTCTCCAAGCAAGACCTCGTGTCCCTCTCTGTGCTGCTCTACATCAAATGGTAAGCTACTTGCAGTGTGTGTGTGTGTGTTTTGACTGGATTCGTAGCCAAGCAATTAATTTATTTCCCCTCCAACTCCATACATGCAGACATAGAGACAGCCCTGTGCAATCCTCACAACGGAGCACGCTCGAACTGTTTTTCATTAGTTCAAGTGACGCGATCAGCCCTGATAAAAGAAGTCCAAATAAGAACTTCTTTGGGGTTATCATGACCTGGAAGACGGAGAGCAAGCATAGAGTGTTGTTGTTGGTATTGAAAGGCACATTTCACTGTGATCTCAGCATGGTGAGTCTCCCAAAGTGATGAATGTAATCAGTTCAAGTGGTCCAATCTATAAAGAAAAGCTTTTGACATATCATCCTGACCTCCTCTAGCTATGCTTTTGATCACCGAGGCCAGCCTGGTAAATTGTGTTTTTAGTCTGTTTCTTGTATTTGTTCATTTTTTTTTTTCAAAGACTGACAAGTGTTCAGCACACTGCAAGATGGCGTTTGACCAAACACACCCCTGCATACAGCTGGGACTTACTGATTTGTTCAGTGTATTTTAAATGACAGATCCATAAGCTCCATTTTGAGGGCGTAAACATTCTGAAGTGAAGTTCTGTTAAAATCCCTGCAGATTAAACCTTTACTTTAATAAAATCTACAGCTTCACTTTAAAGCCGGTTGCCAAGGAGAGTTGTTAGGCACTTATGTATTTTGAATAGATTTCCATATGTAGTTTCTGTCCTTCATAGCAGGAAAATGTAGAAGGAGAGTTAATAATGATAATAAAAACCTGAAGAAATGTTCTAATAAATAAAATGTTTCATTAGTATAGCTAGACCTGATTATTCTACTATTTAGGAAATGTGTTCACTGAGTAGACTATTCATTCCTTTGACTTTATTGCTAGTGTATTGTGTATTGTTTTACTAACTTGTTGATCACCTCATGAATCCCCTGTGATGGCAGACCCCGAGGTTGAGAACAACCAATATGAATCCTATTCTGCATTTGTTATTTGACAGCAGTTTTGTGTGCCACGTTAAAACTCTTTTACTGTAATACAACAGAGCCTTACTGTTGTATTTTCAGCAGTCATGTCACGAGCCAGGTTTCAAGTGTTTGACATAATTGATGTAGCTTGTCAAGGATCTTGTTCATAACCTGGGAATACAAAGAGTGAAAAAAAAAACTTTCTTTAAAAGGGTATTAATAATTATTTTCACTTAAATCATTAATTTACTCTGTCCGCAGCTTTTCAAAGCCTGTATTCTGGAGAAAACACTGAAATTGACCCACTCCATTTTCTGATATCATACTGCACCTTGACTCTTGCCTAGACCTACTACGTCACTTCCCCCCCATGCAAACAGATTACAAAAATTGACTGGTGACGTGTCTGGCAGTTTTCAACATGCTTATATGGTCTCATTGATTATATATAAGATTGTTTTTAACGTCTGGTGACGAAGAAAATGGATGGCCATTAAGGTATTAAATCAAACTTGAAGCCTGGGGAGAGCTGCAGATTCATAAAAGACTGCAGGCGACATTCAGGCTGTGGGATGGGGGGGTGTAACCATCAGTGAATCACCAACTGAGTCACAGAAACGTGCCTCGGGGTGAGTCACTTTGATAGGTGAGCATCCTATCGACAAACTGTATTTCTCAAATGGACAAGTAACGAGATTTGTCCCCAAGAGTTGATTATAAAGATGCAGCAAGCAAAGTGGATGAAACTCAGTCATTTTTCTTGTCTCTGTTTCCCCCTCGTTCTGTCTCCTTTTAGTTTCAGCCAAGATGTTCCCAAAGATTACAGGCACGTGTCTCTTACTGGTGTGAAGCAGCGGTTTGAAGACGAGGCCTACCAGCACATCAGCAAAGAAAAGGTACATGCACTTTGTATTTTTTTTTTTTTATTATTGCAGATTGAGGGGAAGATCATCAAAAATAAAGACATTTCAATGTTGTAGCATGGCATTTCTTTCTTTTGTTGTCACTGAAACTGGTCACTGATAATTATTCCATGGCCTCCCTCAAGGTGATGGACTTTAAAGAGTTGTGTCAGATCTTGGAGATTCCTGAAGAGGAGCCTCAGATGGAGCCTCCCAGCCCCACTGGTCAACCCGCAGACATCCACACCTTCCTCGCATCTCCGTCCAGCACCAGCAAGAGGTGAGCCAGTTACCAACACATTCCCATTCAGACACTTAAGGGCTGGGTGATATAAAAAAAAAAAGTTATCAGAGTAAAGAGACATTTAAATCTAAACTGCATATTGACGCAAATAAATATTATGCCACAGAATGGCTTTGCACCTGTAGAAAGTTGCAAGACAACAAATGAGTATATTCGAGTACAAGTAGGTCAAATTTGTGGCAACCGAGAGTACTTGAGAGTAATAGTGAATGTAACTTACCTGAATACAGAGGGGCAGTGTGCCAAAAAAGCCCGAAATTGAGAGGAAGAACATGAGGAACTAAGCGACCCATCATCCTCATCAACTCCCAAAATTTACAAAAAAGGTTTCTCTCTTTCTCCTGCACCAAAGCTCATACGATGATGAGCGAGGTGTAGGTAAAGCTGGGCAGTTGGTTCTGATTAGCCAGGATGACATCATGTGTAAAGGCAGGGTAGGGGGAGCGTGACAGGACCATTCTAATCTGTTGTAGCTGTTCAGTTGTAAGGGCGCATGATGGCTCAGTCCACTGGATGCTGTACAGACTAGAATTCATCTCAAACATAACCTTAAAAGGGAGAACAGAGAAAATATGTTAATACCACCATTAGACCTGCTACCTTCTCCACAAGGCAAAGTCCTTCGAACTTCTACAGTGAACATTACAACGGGTAAGAGGCCTTGAGGACCAAAGTGGAGCTGCAGTCGTGAGTCAATATACATGTGGAGGTTGGAAATCCATATTCATGTGACTCTAAAAGCTTGTCAGTTCTATTATGCTGTGAAGATGACTGAAGGCCTCCTGGTCCCACTCAACTTTGGAACTTCATTATGAAAAAAGGGATCAGACTTGCTCCAGCGCATCCCACGGTTGCTTGATTAGATTTGGATCTGGGGAAGTGGGAGGCCTCTTGGGGCCATTCCTGAGCAGTTTTTGAGGTGTGGCAGTGTGCATTGTCCCACTGGTGGTGCAAGAGAAGACTCAGTTTCCCATCAGAACATTGCAGTGTAATAAGATGTTCAATGTTAGTGCTTTTAGTGATGTGGCTGATGGGTGTATTTAGCTATAGTTATCTGAGTTTGAAATGTCTTTTAACATTAAGATTATGTTCGTTTTCAATTAAATTTCACACAATATGTGCTAAAAGTCATAAAGGATGGATGGATAGATAGATAGATACTTTATTCATCCCGAGGGAAATCTTAGACATCCAGTAGCTTATACATACACACATATTTCACCCACATAAAAAGCAGATCATTCACAGAAATAATATCCCAATATAAACTTGAGAAAAATGTACAATTTTTATGTATAAAAGAATTTGATACCTTGAATAAGCACATGTACACAATGTATTCTTGGATTTTCATCCCACAACGTACCTTGAAAAAGGTAATAGGATGCTGTATCAACTGACTGTTTGAACCGAAAAGGGCAGTTAAAGCAACTTCATGTAACTTTAACTTTCTTTATTTACTTTATCAGAAATTCCTGGTAAGCTGTCCCATATCACAATATCTTGTTGTATTTACATACGGTTGCTCCCAACCTTTCAACACATATTGCACGAAAAGATTACTCAGTATCATAGTATTTAAGGTCCCAGTGTGACAGGAATTGAACCAAATGCAAAGAATTCAGTTATGAGAAACGATTCACCCACCGACAGTAAAAGGACCAGCGCCCCCGCCTCTCTCCTGTGCTCCGTGACAAACGGGACGCGTGAACCATCTTGTCCAGAAGTTGTTTGTTGTCTGTGCCATCTGTGAGATGGTCTAGTGACTTGCTGTTAACAACACTGCTTGTCTCATTTTCTCCCTAGGAGACGCGATGACGCCATGCAGGCCCACAGAGCTGGCTTCGTGGCCACGCCCACAGCAGAGCTGTCCAATCAAGAAGAGACGCTGCTGGGCGACATCCTGGACTGGAGCCTGGACACTTCCTGTTCCGGTTACGAGGGGGACCAGGAGGAGGAGAGCGAGGGGGAAAAAGATGGCAACTGTAAGTGTTGGGAAAAGGGACTGGATGTATTTTATTCCAGTGTGTTTTTCCCTTAAGTGTATATAAATGATCTAATCTGTATATAGAGGGGAGAGTAATGCATGAGTCACTCCTCCATTAGGACATTACGTGGCTAGGGATGACTCAGCAGTTGCAACATCCAGCATAATAAACCAGCACGTACTTATGCAGGCTTACAGTCAGGAACAAATGAGGATGGATGATAGTAGCTGTACAGAGCATGTTGGTATCTGAACTGTGTGTAAACCTTGACTAAAATGATTCACCGTTATAAACTCTGACACCTCTTCTCTTTCAATAGCTTCCATGATATCCATCAAACTGCACACACTGACTGACGAAGACAAAAGACAAGAGCACTGCAGAGCCCTGTCCAGCGATGAAGACAGCTTCTGTGAAGCAGAAAGGGAGGAGAGCAAGGATCGGGACCCTCTTTCCTTCTCCTCAGGATACTCCTCCGTCCAGAGTGTCAGCCCTTCATCCACAGCCTCCTCATCTCCCCCCTCCCTCCTCCTGCCTTGCACATTCAAGACCTTTACCACATCCCTGGGCTCAGCCTCCGCCAATGCCCAGCCAGGCTTCCGCCTTTTGGTGCCAATGCAGAGGCCCCGGGGCACCTCCAGCAAACAAGTGAAGAGGAAAAACTCAGCGGCTCACAGCGGAGGTGAGGTGGAAGTAGAAGAAGAAGGGAAAGGAGATAAGAATACTGCCGGTGCAGGATTTCTGAGCTTATAGACAGCAGTTGTTCATCTGGCCTCAGGAAGCTCACAGACCACCTGCTCAGTAATCATCCTCCAGCACTTTGTTCTCGATGCTGTCAGTCTGCACTGGTTCACCAAGCTGCCGAACGATCAAGAGACTTTAAGTTTCGGGAAAAGAAAGGGAAAATGAATATGAATTACCTTTTAAAACTAGCCTTTCTATTGCATTGTATTAAATTTCATTTACAGGTTTACAGGCACAATGAAATACCTCCCTTGTTCAAAGACTTGCAGTCAGCTCTGAAACCACTGGAACATGACTTGACTTTCCTCAGGACCCAAGTACAAATTCTGTTGTTTTACAACCTCAAATTACCTGAGATGTAAAAGAAATAAAACCTCATGGACTTATTTTGGAAGAAAAACAAGATCATCTTGGCTTCCGCCACATACTCTACATGCTTTCATGTTGTGATTGTTTTGGGTATCATAGTTTCTGAGATGCACTGTCTGTACAAGTAACTGTCTTGTATTTGGTAAATGTCATCCATAGGTGACTACTGTCATCTATCTGATGGAAATATCTGCATTATAAGCCGAAAAAAAAGAAATGATTGTATGAATTCCTCTTCTTCAGTTTTGTCCTTTAGTTCTACGTTTGTTTGCCAAAGGTACTGTGGCGGTGTCATTTGTGTTTTCAGGGGCCTCTAGTTACAGAGAAACAGAGCTGTGAAATGAGTCTTCTGGTAGTCTGCATCTTCTTGAGTCTTGTACATATACATCAGTTGTGCTGTCGATAAAAGATCTACAGCGCACTGATCCAACCAGGCACCGAAAGGCATTAAGAGGTTAACTGTTGAAATATTGACACACTGTTGCTCAATGTCCAGCTGGATGAGTATCGTACGAACCTCAGCTTATCATCCAGGTGTTTAGTGCTGCACAGTCACTAAGCATTTAGCTCAGATGTAATTAGGCACCTGATGCTGAGGAGTTGGACTTCACCCACTTTTCCTCCCGTCTGAATGAATGCTGAGCACTTTGATCATCACAGAAGGAGCGCAGCTCAATGAAATGTAACCATTTCCTCGCGTGAACAATCAATGCTGACGTATTTTTGAACGATTTGCTTTGCCTTCTTAGAGTGAGAGGGAAATTCAGACGCTAAAGGAAAATTATAACTCGATGGAGCTTTGAAGGTACTCTACGCATCATTCAGCACAACGAGGACATAGTGTGTAAATGGTTGTGACTGACTGTACATTTTAAAACTGTTATGCCAGACTGGTTCTCTCCTGTGTTTTATAATTGTACATAGTAGTATATGTATAAATCTAGAAAGACAAAGAAAATGCCACTACTTGAAATTGTTTTTGCTTCATTCCAAAAAGGCAGTTTTCTTTGTGAAACCTGTTTGTTCTCCAGTACAGTGTTTTCTCAATAGACCTGTGAAGTGAATATGTAACTTTTGTATTGAGTTCAAATAAAAGAAGCCATCATGCAAGCTTCCTTCCAGTCTTATGTTTCATGCCTTTGTGACCACACAGTTGAATTGCTAATACATCTATTGTCCCCCTGATTACTCTGAGCCAGACATAGGTTTATAATAAGAATCTGGGCTTATTGCAGTTTGTATCCTTTCCCCAAACAAACCGATTTTAGATATATGTTCACAGACAAAGAAATGAGCTGTCTGAAAGTATCTGTAAATAGTATCTGTCTGGGTTTAGAGATTGAAGTTGTGTTCAAGAGCATGCCAAACCAGAGGGCACTATTACACAGGGCAGTACGCATAGAATAAATACTGAGGCCGTGAAAAGAACTCCCACTAGGAGCAGTGTCTACATTATTTTAGTTATGAAATATTTCAGTCATGTGCTTAGTCAAATGTTTTATCAATATTTGCTTATAAAGAGAGCTATCCTTTTAGGCAAATTCAACAGCCCCTTACAAACTCAAGAAAGCTCACTAAACTCATCAGTAAAATAGACTCAGAAACTCAGAGGTCTCTATTTTCCCTATAACTCATTTTTTCCCTATAAAGTTTAATTTATCTTTATGAGCAGTACTTCTCACCTTTTAACAGCCAGCGGGAAACGCTGTGTTTCTGCAGCACTGGAAGAACTTTTCTAGAGTCTGAGTGAATAGAAAAGAGGTAGTTCACCAAGCTGGGAGGGTCTAATTAAAAGACACTAATGAGATGTATTATGGAAATGGTGGTGTCCAGCCATTTAAAAGCCATTATGAAGCTAAAAGGGACTACAAATCTGAATGGTTCTGTTCTGGGCTGAATGGATTCAGACCATTCTTGTTTAAATCTCACTCATAAGATGCCCCATCTTATTGAAATTGCAATATAGAGTATAACTTTAAGGTAAGACACCACAGGTGATAAACATATTTCATTCATGTAATGGTGACTTTTAAGATTTTGGGCTATTTACCGTAAGGTGGCAGGGTCCGCCACATATAAGCAAAGTAAGACAGTGTGAAATTGTGTTGTCCTTCAAGGACAGTCAATGAAGATTCTTCTCTTCTAATTAAAATGTATTGCCCAAAACTACATAGTGCACCTTTACTATATAAAAGTACATGTTGTGACCGTGCAATTTAAGTCATATGAAGATTCTTATTAACATTATGTAATATAATGAGCTTGAAAACCTGAAGTCCTGGTCCAGCTGTCAAAACAAGGTGCCTTTGAAGCCCATCCTGTGTGAAGACAAGCTTCCCCCGACTGCAATGAAACCACTCATCTCATTGTCTTTGTCCTGCATCATGACTGGATAGTTTCAGGTGAACTTATGTCTCTGGTATTGTCTAGCAGGTTCCGCCTCATATAAACAAAGTAAAACAGTATGAAGTTGTGTTGTCCTTTAAGGTAAGTTTGTTTATTCAGTCATTAAAACATGATGATTGACTTTGTTTAGGCAGAAAAGTCAGTCAGTGATTTCTCTTCTGATTAAAATTTCTTCCCCAAAACTACATAGTGCAGCTTTAAGTAAATATTTTGGGAGTTTTTGTTTCTTATTGATATTGATTATATCATTTCTACTGTTTTTTTAACTTATATTTTAACTTTTAAACTCTTAATTTTCTTAGCTGAAGGCATACTGTGTATAGTAAACGTTTGGTTTAGCTTGAGATTAAAAAGTTGAATTCATGAGTTTATCACAACCACATTGCACTTGTGAGTCTTATTATTTAATTATAGAAAAAAAATAAATGCTAAATATTCTTGAGAGCAACATAATGTAATAAAGAAATAGCCTTTGCAGATTATTATTTACGTTTTTTCTCAGATACATATCTCTACAAGCCCAGCTGTAGGGATCACGTGACACTCTGCTCCACTGAGGTCACGTGAGGTGTTTTGTTGACGGTTGTTGCTGCTGCGCTTCGCACGATGAATTCACGGGCTTATCAAGCCGCTGGTGCAATGTCATCGCCTCGCTAGACGGCAGCAAACTGAAGGGGGGAATAACCTGGACCGGCGCTGCAGACGTCCGTAGCTTCACTAATGCTAGCCGAGCCTCGACAGAGTCGGTGAAGGAGGGAGCCCCGCCGTGATGGTTTTGTTGTCGGTCTGAGAGGAAAAAGGAGGAATTGTTTTCACCTCCACCAGGAAGAGGGACCACAGCTCGCGAAGTTCACATGCCGAAACCCGCTTTTATTTGAGGTAATTTGACATAGAAATGTCGCGAAACACGTCTGAATCGAACATGTAATTATTAATAGTGTATCAAGAGCCATAACGCCGGTGAGTCAGCACACTGTGTTGAAGAAATACCTAGCTTTGTGCCTCAGCTCCATCATTAGCATTCATCAGAATCCTTAGGGATTGACGAGCAGGTGGACTGTCCAATCAGGAGGCTCAGAAGGCTGCTCTGGACCAATCAGAGAGGAGCAGGGCTGTTTTTTGTTTTTATGGAAAAGGATCAAATCTCTAATGGCTTGTTTATTGTTTCCTACAAGATACTGAAAGAGAAATGGTCGCTGTAATCATGTTGCACATGATCTTCTGAATCCAATTAGACGGATAAGACATTCACTGACCCCTGATGTATCATGAAAGGGATGTAGCTACTCAGAGAAGAATGGCACTAGTGTGAACCCGGACAGTCCCAGTATGACCACTTCATTACATTTATGAACTCGTGTGCTGTGAAATTGAAATCTAATGAGGCAGTGCTGACTGCTGTAGCAATAGTTATTTGTCTATAACTGCAAATGTGACTGTCAGTATTAGTACAAGTTCATATCCTGTTGGCATGGGCTGTTAAATCAGGCATGAAGATGTCTCTGTCTGTCACCATCTAATAATCCAATGGATGTGAACCACTGTTTTTCTTTATTTTTAAAAAAAAATCTTTTAGTCATTTGCCTGTGGTTTTATTTTCCGGAACTTAGTTCCAAGCAGATAACCACCCCTTTCATTTTCACAATAATACAATTTCGTCTTGTTTCCAAATCTCTTATCTTGTGATGATACCAAACATCATGCTAATTGTGACTGCACCTTGCTCAATTTCACTTCCCGTTTTTTGGTTTCTGGAGTTTTTTTGTTGAATAAAAACAGAGATCAGAAACTTTATAGCATCACTGTTGGTCGAAAGGTTTTTTTTTAGAAAACACATAGCTTTAAGAAACCTTTTCCAAAAGAGCACATTGTACTTTTAACTCTGGGCTGAAACTAAAAAATGTCATTATTTTTCTGTTTCCAGCCACTGTAGAAGGCTGACTGGACTGTGTCCTGTTTAAAAATGGCTATCGCACGACAATTTGGACTACTGGTGTGGAAAAACTATCTTCAGCAGGTGAGTTCACAAATCACGTATGTGTCCTTCTTCAGGGCTGACAATGTTTTCAACTGTGAATTGTCAGAGGTAGCTGTATTTACATACCAGAGGCCTGTATGACAGTATTTGTCGAGTTATAGACCTTAAGGGGCATCATAAATACAGTAAACTGACTAACAATTTGTTTTCTAAAACTTAAGATCTTACCCAGCTACCAGGCAACTGGTTGACCCCAATAATATAGTGTGCCTGCACTGTTGTTGTGTCACACAAGCGCTTGCTAGGTCAACCAGCTGGTAGCTGTCACATGCTTTTCCAGCCTTATAAGGCTATCTTCTGGGGGGAATTGCTTTAAGATGTTGCTTAATTTTCTTATTGTTGTGACATAGATCATAAGACAGGAATGATTATAATCAGATTCCCATATCTATGCAGACATCTACTTTTATTTTTTAATCACATCAGTCACTTGAAGTCTGTCGCTGCAAGTAAGAATATTGAAAGAAACATAAACAAAAAAGTAAAATAGAGAGCAGATAAATGCATAACATTTTAAGAATAAGGCAAAAGAATGGGGATGAAAAGTTATGAGTATTTTTTTTTTTTTTCACTTTTTCAATTGTTGGTAAACATATTTGTCAGGTTACACACACCTTATCACATGCCAGATTCCCAAGGCAGACAAAGGTACCTTACAGTCGCAGTTCACTTGAAGTTTGTGCTTTTGTGTAGTTCCTCTCAAATTCAGGGTCTGTCTTCAGTTTACAGAAGATAAGAAAGAATTTGTAAGCTAAACAGTGCCAGTGTGTTGCTCTGAATGGCAGCTTGCACAACTTTGAACGTTAATATCAGTTGATGGTTGCACAACTATTCAGATATGGAATTGGCTATCTGCTATATAGCATGCTCGCTGTGAGGTTGTTGCTCCAGCATTCTTTATCCACTCGCTGCTACTCCAGTGGTGGTTGTCTGGAGACCACAGAGACTCCATTAGGAGCAGACAGGAAGAAATACTGAGCATTGTCGGTTTGCTTCTCCATCTTGGCTGCAGAAAACAGACACGGGCTGCATGTTAATAACTTAAAATTGCAACATTTATCCTTCTGGAGCAAAGTATGGACATTGTAATTCAGCCTTTTATGTATGAAAGGGCTGAATTACACTGTCCACACATAATTCAACCTTGTATTTATGGGACATCCTGTTTTTATAGGAATACATCCTGTAGGAATACATAGATTACACCAGACAAGCTGTATGGAACTACTTAAGTCTCTGGATGCTCCTTGATCCCAAATTGATTTGAAAAGACGTTATTCTAGTAGCGTTACCATACACCCCATCTGAAGCGGGTACAAGAGTTCGACTGCGATTCATGGGTGTAAGTAACATATTTTCAAATCCGTTTCAGTTTGGAAATGAAACTTTCCCACGACTTTCTGTTAGCATCAGGATGAGTAGATAATCACTGAATTTGCATTTTTTATTTTTTAACTTATCCCTAATTAACATGATGTAAAGTGACAAACGTATGAGATATCAGTTCTTTGAAAATCGTTTACTATATTTCTGAATGTAATCACTGAGCTAAATCAGCATTTGGTCTAACAAGAGCAAAAGGACCACATTGTGAATAAAAAAAAAAAAAAAAAATGTTTTGCATTTTACTAAGCCCCACACATGAGCCCTTTTTTAAAAAAAAAATAATAATAATTCATACAAAATACATTTAAAATCTATTGAGCTTACTAAATTTCCTCAATTAAAGCTGTCACAGTGTAGTCATTAACATGGTTGATTTGTAGGTGGTAGCACATGTTTTCACTAATAGTGCTTGAGACA
>OMLP01028261.1:15675-38842 GCA_900302685.1 Spondyliosoma cantharus
GTAGCTTCTCTTGTGTAGATCATCACTGATAGATGTTTTCTTTCAACGAAAAGGCTCCAAGAAACATTTTTTTTGTAAAATGTAATGACATTCTCTTCACTGGTCATTAGAGCCCAATGAGAAAGTCGGAAAATTACTGCATTTGTATGACCTCACATTACTTTGTTTTTAACTAACTGTTTTCCAAATTGGATATCAATACGCCATCAAACTAATCAATGATTATATCTGAAGCTGTGGTATGTGGCAGAATTTTACTTTGATTTCTTGTTTCTTGTAGATGATAATTTTAACCATTTGTTATTAATTTTAGCTATCTTTCTCAATTGTGGTCCATTACCATGAGCTAATGATGAAAACTGAGGCCACGACTTTTAGCTAGAAGCTAGCTAATTATTTCAACTTTCAGTGCATTGCATGAAGCTTATAACTTTAAACTTCTTATCCATTACGTTTTAAACTATTTGGATGTTTATTTTTTTCATAAAAACAAATTTGTGGATATATGACTTTGAGCAAATCATAATATCTATTTTTTCAAACTAGTGTAACCCCTGAAAACAAGATTCTCTGGTTGTGAATTTCTCTGTTGAACCACTAATTACTTCAGAAGTATTCAAAAAAAGGCAGCTGAAGTGAAGACTAATATGTGTGAACCTGTTTGTTTGGCTCTTAGTTGCCCTTGACCCACTTCCCTCTGTGCCCTCCGTGTGTCATTTAAGTGTTTGTTTTATGAGACTGACCCAGATTTGACCCTTGGACTGATGTGTAACACTGACGTCCTTTGCCAGACTCAGAATACCTTCATGTGTGCTTGATTAGTGGAACAAAAAATGTAATTGAGAAATCCAGTCCAAGAAAGAAGTAAAAACAAAACCTAATCTCTTTCGTCTTTCATCATCCTGTTGTCTGTTTTTCATTTCATTTGGACTGCGTGGGTTTTTCAAGCTGTTTCTTTGGTATTGTTGGTGTTATTACTTCTTTTGTGTTTCAGCTAACTCTTCACTCTTTGTGTTTTTTTAGCATCTGTGTCCAAAAACAGCATGTATGTGGGCGTATTCAACAGGCTTGAATATTTATCGATAATAATTGCCGTACGATTCAGTATGCTCACAGCGTCTCAGCCAACTTCCTGCCTGTCAGCGTCAGTAGCGAGCCCCAAGGTCGGACAATGAGACAGGCATGAAAACAGACGTACGTGAGATGAATACCACACCATAACTAATGTAATGATCTTTCTACCCGTGTGTGCGTGTTTGTCTCTTTCCCAGTGCGTGGCTTTGAGTCAGAGGAGCACTTTGAGGACTTTGTGAGAAATGACCCTGCATCAGGAAAAGTGCTGGCTGCTGTGGTGTTTGAGCACCCTTTCACCCATGACGATGAACCTCTGCCCATAAAGGTAAAATGCTGCACACACGCTGTCACACACAGGGGCAGGTAGATGGTTGATATATGCATCTGTCGAGTGGTTGCCACTGCAGTGCATTGTTCTGTGGGCTGGTAATTGTCTAAGGGACGCTGCAGAGACGAGACATAACATGATTAAGTAGTTATTGTTAATGTTCTTAGTGTAAGGAGGAATGAATACTTAACCTTTACAGTTAACAGTAATACTGGTTCAGGCACTTTCTGCTAACTGAGAACTTGTTTTTTGACTAAATGCAAAGTTGATTACAAGTAGAGATGAAACTAGACCTCTTATCAGGAAAAACCTGATAGGGGACAGGTGAACTCACAGGAGGAACAGAACACTTTATGTCAAGTTCACACTACAGGATTTTTAGCCCTGGTCTTGCTGTTGCTGATGCTTTTTTGGAGATTGCTGAAAATAAGCTCCAGATCGGAGGCAGATAGGCAAGTGCTCCGGTGAATGACGATGAAGTCGTGATCCAGAACCTCGAGGACAGCTCGGCGGCATGTTGCCGACATTCGCTGGATGTATCACGCAGGCTAAATATATAGTGTGGTATAGATGGGCCGGGGAGCTTGGTTCAGAGCTTATCATGCACCTAGTCCTATGAGGCGGGCACAATAATAGCCTATAGTTGCTATCAGAATACAATCACACAGGAGTTGAGTACCTGTAACCGTGTCATCCTTGCTGAACTGCAGCACAAACAAAAATAATCCTTGGTTTTGACACATCCTGCTAATCCACTCTATCACACATATCCATTTCTTTTGACTTTTTTGTGTTTTCGCTGCAAGTCGTCGGACCACAACTTAGACTGCCTGACTGTGTCATGTGTAACTTCTCAAGTGTGTGGCAGAAAGTTGTGCAGTATGAAAAGCGAAGCGATCTGACAAGTTTGAAAGTCTTGCAGTGTGTTCAAGGCATTATACAGCTCAAAACCTTCTGGAGAGAGAGATGTTGTTTAATTGCGTGCCTGTCTCCACATTCCTCTTTCAGATCAATTCAATACAATGTTATTGTCCTTGTAGGTTCAGGCAGAAAGGTTCTCCTTTCTGCCAGATGAATAAAACTATAAACATGAGGAAACAAAAGGTGATGAAATGAAGCTTGGATGCAAGCGTCTTTCATTTGCTTTGTTTCCAGCCACCCCATCCGTTGTTCTCAACTTTTGTCAAATGTATTCTTACAACAAAGCAGTGTGACTTGTTACTCATGTCACAAACTTCAAAGCAACAGTTCAGCCAAAGAAAATGAGTTGCCAAAGCCTGTAGCCTTCTGCTGCATCAATCATTCCATTAGTCCTTTGTTTTATCCTCAAATAAACTAAATTGGATTTGTACACAGACAGCTTGCACACAAATTGCGGTTACAATCCTGTTTGATTGTTTGTTTTAATTTTGTTTGTCTGTTCCAATAAACTGAAAATGTTATACCGATCATTTCAGCATTTTTTTCAGTGTATCAGATTTATTTCAATAAGAGACCTAAAATGTTTTATAGGAATAGCCTTAAGCTGGCAATTGTGCATTTAACTTGCCAAAACATACTGTGTCTCTTTCATTGACTAATCTATTCACCCTCCAGCAATACTGAGAGGTAGCAGCAGTGCTTGAAGCCAAGTTAAAAAAGAGACACTGATGTGTGAAATTCACAACACTTAATTTCTTTTGGCTTTGTTCAGTTTCACTTATTCTATTCTCTCAAATTCAGGTGAGCTACCACCTTCGTTTCAGCTTCACCCCACGCAACGCCCCCTTGAAAGAAAAGTCCGAGCTGAGCCCGAACAGTGACCTGGACTGGCACACGCTCAGCCTCTTTCCCCTCTTTCAACTGCCGGGGCCGAGGGAGCAGTATGACAAGGAGGGGGGCACGCCTGGTGAGAACCGCCGTCTCTCCCCGTTTCACCTACTTTGTGTTTTTGTTTTTATCTGTCCCTCACACGCCAAAACATCCCGTCTGCTCTCGTCCAAAAATAAATGTTAAAAAATATTCTTTAAAATGTCACATTTTTTAGAAGATTTAATCATATTCACATTTAGTCCATCTGACGTGATTACTATGATTGACTGAAAGCACTTATTTTCCACTATCTCTGGAGAACCCTCTCTACAAGCCATGTTTCCATGGCAACCACAGCTTGACACATCTACGGCATAGTTGCCGTGAATATACTTTTATTGCACCACGAGGATGCATCCTGCCCTCACATCATTTGTGAGGTGTCAGGAGGCATCAGATACTCATCAGAACTTGGATCTTCACAGTTGCCACCTCAACTTTAAATGATGTGATTATGATGAATTCGGGATTATGTAAGAGAGTGTTCTGCTGTTCCCCGGCAGGCCCAGATCCTTTTTTCATAATGAACTTTTAGAGTTGAGTGTACCTATAATGGGACGAAGAAGCCTGCTCCAAAACATGAAGCCATCCTAACAGCATATTAGAACTGACAAGCTTTTCACATGAATATGGATTTCCAACCTCCACATGCATATTAACTCACTGCTGCAGCTCTGCTTTGGTTCCTCAAGGCCTCTTACCCGTAATGTTAACTTTAGAAGTTAGAAGGACTTTGCCTCGTGGAGCAAGTCACTTTGTTAGCAGGGCCATGCTGATTTAATGGTGGTATTAACATATTTTCTCTTTTCAGGTTATTTCCGAGAGGGATTCCTGGCTGTGCAGCATGCAGTGGACCGAGCCATCATGCGCTCTTACAACAGCACTGCTGCTTCCGCTTTGCTCGGACAGACGAGAGTGGTCCTGTCACGCTTCCCCTACCCTCCCTTTATATATGACGTCTTCATCCTGGCCATTCAGAACCAACTGCCCTTACTGCTGGTGCTCAGCTTTACCTACACCTCGCTCAACATTGTACGAGCTGTGGTGCAGGAGAAGGAGAGGAAGCTCAAGGTGTGTTTTGGTTTCTCCTTATCACCTGTGATGAAAATGGTCTACCTGATCCTTACTTTCCTCATTTTTCTTGTGTGTTTCAGGAGTACATGAGGATGATGGGTCTCAGCAACTGGCTCCACTGGAGCGCTTGGTTCCTCATGTTCTTCCTCTTCCTCGCCGTGTCGGTCTTTTTCGTCACGCTGCTCCTCTGTATTCAGGTGAGTTTGTGTTCATGGTTACTCAAACCACATTCCAGCACGTAGTGCCACAACCACATATTTAAGCAGCTTCTGAGATAAGCCAACGGTTATACAATGTCGTTATCTAACTGGTGTTTAGCAGCGGTGGAGTACAACCAACATTTACTGAAGTACTCTACTTCAGTTCAAATTTTAGGCATTTGTACTGTACTTGTGTATTTTCGTTTCATGACAATTTCTACTTTTCTATAGAGGATCAAAAGTGAAATTGCCAAATTCAAAACTAAATAAATAAATTGATTAATTAATATACCATTAAATGCATCAATAAGTAACATTGAAAATAAATGTAGGCATTAAAATAATTGATAAAATGTGACATAAATTGATATTTCTGCTTTAACTGCATCTGTATTTATTTACCTTTTGTAGTATTCCGTTTGTTTTATTTCTGTTTTCGTTTCACATTTCTGCTTACACTTTCTGCAAATGAGGGCACAATACATTTTAAAATGAATTAAATGTTAATGTAAATAAATTAGGGAATTAAAACAATAGTAAATAAATAAATCTTATTATATTTATATGTATTTAGTTGGTGGTTTTGTTACAACTGAAACCTAGACAAGAATAGAGTTTAGAACAGAAATTAGGCGTAGAGAAAATGATCAAATAAGAAAGTTTAATTATGATAACGAGTTCTTAATAATTAATTGAATTTTTTGTTCAACAGTGTTGTTACTGAACAACAGTCGTGACTCCAGTAATTAAGAGCTAAACAAAAAGTTTTTGTTTTTTTTGGTTTAGAGCCTATAAATGTGCCTCAGCTTGTTGTAACTGAGAACTGTCATTTTTAGGTGAGCCCTAACGGAGCGGTGCTGACCTACAGTGACCCCACACTGGTTTTTGTGTTCCTGCTCGTCTTCACCGTGGCCACCATCAACTTCAGCTTCATGATCAGTACCTTCTTCTCACGAGGTGTGTGTGTGTTTCTGTGTCATGTCGGTCGCTGTGCTGTGCGTGTGGTCAGGTGCTCTTTCGACGACAGTGTTCTCTTAGATGTGGGTCAAAGTTTTGTTTGCACTGCTTCTTCCTCATAGCTGGTTCAAAGTCACAATGGCAGCAATAAAAGGCATATGAGCTATAAAACATACCTGTCGAAACACTAGTTGTATTGATCAACTCTGAGAGCGTAAATGTCATGCAATCACTGATACATAAAATCTGTTTTGGCCTCTGCTGTTGTTATTTGGTGCCTTTTCATGGTGAGAAGAAATTGTTTGTTCGCTGTGAAAACTAGACTAGAAACTGTGTTTTTCTCCTTTCAGTAGCTGGGAGCTCATTCTGTCTGGCCTGAACAACATAGATGATAAAGAAAACTATTCAAACCTCATCTGTCCTTTCTCACATTCTTCTTCTTCTTCCTTTGTTGCACTCTTACTCACTCTCTTTTCATTCAGACCAGCATCAGTGTCCTTCCAACTCTCCCCAACAGAGCAGCTCAGGTTGCAAGTGCTCCTCCACATGGTTGCTTGCTTTCTGTTGCAAAGCAGTTGCACAGAAGCACTTCCTCAGTTATTTTCCAGCCCCGCTGTAGTCTTTGGCTTTTTTCAACTACAGTCATAAGAAACAGTACCTCCATAATGATCAGTTGACAAGAAAAGTAACATTTGTGTCAAATATCTCTCTCCATTAATCATCTTGTATATAAAACTGAGTAATGCCATGTTCTCTGTCACCTGCCATCACAGTTTTTCCATTAGGGATGCAAATCTTAAGCAATTACTGTCATTGATAGTTGATCCTTAACGATATATAAGATATGTTTCTATTAGAAAACATATCTTAGAAAAACAGTTATTACATATCGATTTATTACTTTGAGGTACATATTGTTACATCTATATGTCTAATAAAATGTCTTAATATATATACATTTGTGTCACATATTACAGTTTTATTTCACATTTGTTATTTGATTTAAAGAAGTTATTCTTATATTTTAGTGCTTTCTGTATTTTAGTACTTTAATTTTTGTTCTTATTTGCTCCAGATAAAATCAGAATAGACTACATTATCCGTTAAAAGAACAGATAAAGTAAACAGCAAGTTACGTTAATGATAAGTTAAATAACACAAAGTAATGACTTCATTTTAATTGGGGCGCTTCCATCTGTCGCTTTTCAACAAGTAGCCCAACAAAATCCAACGCAAATTGGCGCCATTAAATGGCTTAAAATGTAGTAATATCGACTTGTATAGAATGTCTTTGTGTCTTTTTTGTATTATAAATTATTTTATTTTAACAATTTTATTTGAATTAACAAGATACTTTTGACGTATTTGTTCACATCTCTGATTGTTGGTCAGTGCATTTTTAATTGGTTAACTTTTTAACTGCAATTAATCGATGCATCATTAACATCCCTAGTTATTAAGCCTTTTGTCCACAGGGCCTGAGTTAAAGAGAAAAAGAGACCTAAAAACCTTTGTTTTGTGTTGAATTTTTCTTTCCATTAATCATCTTTTATATCCATCTCTGTCACCTGCCGAGACAGTTTTCCCATTCTGCTTTGACATAACGAGGCAAGATACTGAAGGTGTCATTCTTCAGATCTTTACATATCCTTCTTCTCTTCTTCCTGCCTTCTCTTTCATCCTTCAGCCTGTTTGATGAATAATTGTCCAAACTGTAACATTTGACAGCCTGACTAAAGTCTTTAATCCTGCATCAATTGCTTAATCATCATGATGTTGTGACAATAGACATAAATATAAACTTGCAACAACACAAAGATCATAATGAAATTAACTCTGACAAGGTTCAGTCGTGATGATTCATAGAAAAGCGGCTATTACAGAAAATACGCCAAACCAACATAGAAGATCCTTCAGTGCCCTTTTCTGAACAAAGACAGACTATTTTTCTGTCCCGGCTGTCATTGTGGGAGCAGTTGTCTGGTTACTTCTACCCACCCACTTATGTGCTTCATAGGAATTGAAAATTGTCCTCAATCAATGCATTTTCCGCACAAATTATCTGCAACAAGTGCTCTTTTGAGAGGTCTTGTCTCGGTGCTCAGAAATGGAGGCAAATAAACGCCCTGACAGTCTTTCATGTGTCTCATCGACAGTATTTCCTCCCCATCGCTCACTTGTTCCCCCTTAATGCTTCATCCAAGCAGCACTCACAGACTTTATCTGTCAATCGTGGAAGCTAACAGAGTGACAAGAGCTGTGGTTACACTGTTCAATTAACAGTTTTGTCTCTGTCAGACCGCATATTTTTTGATGTTATACAACTTTTTCCATTGTTCAGCATCCCCTCAACCTCTCATTGTTTTTTTTTCCTGTCGGACTTCAGCCAATGTGGCAGCAGCCGCAGGCGGCTTCATCTACTTCTTGAGCTACTTGCCTTATTTGTTCCTGTGGCCACGCTACGATTTACTGAGCCATGCCCAGAAAGTGTCCGCCTGCCTCATCTCCAATGTGGCCATGGCCATGGGATCTCAGCTCATAGGAATGTTTGAAGGCAAAGGTGAGACTTGACGTTATGGTGGAAAGTGAATTTTGTCCATGGTTGTGGTCAACTTCTGTGTTCCTTCCCTTTTAAACTGCATTTCTAAAAATGGCCCCTCTCCCCACTATAGGAACAGGAATCCAGTGGTGGAACTTGTTTGACTCTGTTACGGTGGACGATGACTTCTCCATGGCCCAGGTCTTGGGCTTGCTGCTGTTTGACTCCATGCTCTATGGATTGGTGGCCTGGTACATGGAGGCGGTTTTTCCCGGGGAGTACGGTGTGCCTCGACCGTCTTATTTCTTTGTACTGGTAAGCTTCAGAGCTGGTTGCACACTGGGGTTGTAAGTAAACACAGATACAGAAGTGGGATGTATGCATCAACAGAAAGTGAAGCAAATGTTTAAGATTAACTGCAGTTATCTGATCATAACGCCACAGTGACTTGAGAAACCAAGAAAATGGGGGAAGTTATTATAATCACCACTCCCAGGGACAATTTGCAGTAGCATATGTTTTCAACAGTTTTATTCATATGACATTTAAAGAAGTATTTGTTGATTACTTAAACATCCTACAACGAACTACAAGGAACTGGTTATGAAACAGTCAGAATTTGATGCTGATGCCTTTATATGACTTTCTTACGCAAACAGGATCATCAGCGAGAAGATTGGACTATTGGATTTATTATAAATAGCTCTCGCCAGGTCAGATAAGTCCTAAAATTAAGCCAGTATTTTATGGTGGCAGACTGAGGATGAATTGACACAGCTATTAATCCTACAATCTCACCACCGTGCATCCTGACAACAGCTGTATTTAATAAATAATTTAATAATAAGATAAATAAATAGTATTAAAGATGTGTTACATCTTTCTCCAGTACATGACTTTGATAAAACTTTCTCACCATCAACCCAATGTTTACTTTCATCTGCCATATTAAAGCGTCATATGAGGTCAACTCTGCAAACTTGTGTATCAAAATTTTATCCAACTTTCTGACTTGAGAGTGCATTCACGTGAATTTTTCCCAGTCGGAAAAACTTTTTTCTGATAATTCCGACAGCACATGAATGCACAGTTACACCACACCACAGGGGCCACCAGAGACAACAACAAAAAAAAGTTCCTTGTAGTTGCTTTAACATTATTTTAATTTTCCTGTTAACCTTTTAGGTTTTATATTCTGTATAAACAAGGAGTATATGCCTGATTAAACTCAAATGAAAGAGCTATGTCTGTTTTTTATATATTTTTTTAAGGAACTCTTAAATCAAATATTTTGGTTCACCGTTAAAAACACGTTACCATCTGATTGAAATGCTTCTAGTAGGTGGTGTTCAGCACTTAGCTCAGCCCCTATCAGGTAGTTGCAAGGTCATGGTCTCCTCGAAGGTCTCCGATTAAAGAAAGTGCTCCGATATAGTGTCGGTGGGGGGGGGGATTGAAAGCGTGAGGTCACAAAATATCAGTCAGAGGAAGTCTTTGGGTTCAGTTAGCCAGAATAACAGGAAGTGTCTGAGTGTGTCCAGCCAATTCAAATAAAGTTCATCTTTAAACTCTGGATGATCACGAAATGGCGTGCCTTGATACACACACAAAAATAAACTCATGTGCGACCATTTCCAAGTAGTCAGGAATTCAAGTGACTGCCAGAAGGGTGTGGATAAGATGCTGACGCACTTTATGTCCATTGTGTGTGTGTGAGATGCTGTTTCTACAATGTAGAAAGGGGGGTTTGACGTCGGTCGTAGGAAGTTCAACAGAGGGAGGTCTGGTCAGGAAACTTCACTTCTAATAGAGTGTACATGAGCAATGTCAGCCCACTTTCTCTTCTTTGTGATTTTATGAATGATTCAGTTCCTCCGCTCCCCTTATTACATTCTGTAATGAATTGCTTTGCTTTCAATATACTAATATATGATGTCATTTTTAACTTTAATTCTATAAAACATCTTGTGGAAATATTTTATGCTGTCAGTTTCCAACAATCTCAATCCCCTGATCTGCAGCCTTCATATTGGTGCAGCAGTCCACGCATGGCTTTGGTGAATGAGAAAGAAGAAGAGGAGGATGCAGAAAAGGCTCTGAAAGGGGAGTTTATAGAGGAAGAGCCGGCTGGACTCGTCTCGGGGATCAAGATTAAACACTTAGCTAAGGTAAGCAGCAGAAGGTTAACATGTTTGTATCACAAGTACTGTAAAGGGCTGCAAGTTAACAAACGTGCAGAAATTGAGAGTGAGATGGCCATTAAGCAGAAATGTTACTGTTTAACGCTAAATGTTTATCCCCTCGACAGGAATTCAGAGTCAACAACAAGACGCGGCAGGCTGTGCGGGATCTCACGCTGAACATGTTCGAGGGACAGATCACGGTGCTGCTGGGACACAACGGTGCTGGGAAGACCACGACGCTGTCCATGCTGACAGGTGAGCAGGTCAAACACACCTGCACTCAAGCAAGAAAGACGTCACCGATATCTCTTAACTCACCTCATTGTCTTTGTGCTTGTGCCTACAGGGCTGTTTCCCCCCTCCAGTGGCAGGGCTTATATCAACGGGTATGACATCTGTCAGGACATGGCTCTGATCCGCCGCAGCCTGGGCCTCTGTCCCCAGCACGATGTACTCTTTGATAACCTTAATGTCAGGGAGCACCTGCTCTTCTATGCACAGGTACTCACACAGCAACTCTTTAGCTTTGTAAGAGGTGTCACATAGTGTCACATAGATGCTGGGTGTTTGGATGAGAGTAAGGCTTATTTGGTGTGTTTATCTGCTTGATATGCAGCTTAAAGGCTACTCCAAAGAGAAGATTCCGGATGAGGTAGACCGGATCATCCGTATCCTGAACCTTGAGGACAAGCGACAGGCTCGCTCCAAGACCCTCTCTGGTGGCATGAAGAGAAAACTCTCCATTGGCATTGCCCTCATCGGAGACTCGAAGGTTAGGAATTTCATGAGGATTATTCCCTCTCATTCCTTTTTCCCATCATTCTGCTACATTAACTACATCTCATCTAGGATTTGGAAGAGGTTTTGGCGATACAATTGAGAAAAACAATCCTTGTTTCACGATTATGATGCAATTATTTATTTCACAACACAACGGACATGTAAAATCACATAAGCATTTTTTTTTTAGAGCAGGGCTGCCCAAAGTAGCACCCGGTGGCCAAAGTTAGTCCCCTGTCAGGTTTTATTTAGCCCTCCAGATGTTTCGGGCAAAAAAACAAAAGAAAATAATGAAAAAACATAATGTATATTGTTGTTATTTGTAAGAGAAATGCTATGTTTGTTAAAAATAAAATTAGTTTAGAGTCTCATCTTCCCCTGTAACTCTGTCCATCCCAGGTGGTGATGTTGGATGAACCCACATCAGGTATGGACCCATCGGCTCGACGTGCCACCTGGGACCTTCTGCAAGGGGAGAAGCGCGGTCGCACCATCCTGCTCACCACGCACTTTATGGACGAGGCTGACCTGCTCGGCGACCGCATTGCCATCATGGCAGGAGGAGAGCTGCAGTGCTGCGGGTCGCCGCTCTTCCTGAAGAACAAATATGGTAGGTGGAGGGGGAGTGGAAATCACTGCAGCAGGCTCAAAAAATGGCAAGATTTCAGTCACAGAGAAAAATGTAATGCATGCCTTTTCATATCATGTGCTCCCCAGGTGCTGGTTACCACATGGTGATAGTAAAGGATGCTCTTTGTAACGTGTCCGAGATCACCCGCCTTGTCCACATGTACGTCCCCAATGCCACAATGGAGAGCAGTGCTGGCGCGGAGCTCTCTTACATCCTGCCCAAAGAAAGCACCAGCAAGTGAGTCATGCAGGTCTCTGTTCATGAGCAGAACAATATCAGTGGAAAGTGTGAAGTGGCCTCAAGGGGAGAAAGTCCATTGACCAGAAGGGACACCTGCTGAACCTTTCTTTTCTTTTTTTACCAGAATAGTACACAAAAATGGAAATCTCTTACTTTGCTATCGCCTTTCAATTTCTCTCTCCCTACAGGTTTTTTTTCTCCCTTTTATAGCCACCTCACCTTTTACCTTGTTTTATGTTCTTTTTATAGTCAGAAAATCAATATTTTTCACTCCACAAATTGGACTTTGACTCCACTGTGACACTTAGAACTGCTCCAGGATTCGATTTAAGGCAGAATTAAAGCTACAATAGATTCCATCTATTACAAACAAAGTGATAAAGAGTGAAATGTTGCACCTTTACACTCATCAAGAGCTCATATTGTGATTTTGAGTTATTTGTTTATCTTTTTCCTTGGTGCAGGTTTGAGCTGCTGTTTGCAGAGCTGGAGATGAACAGGGAGGAGCTGGGCATCGCCAGCTATGGAGCTTCAGTAACCACTATGGAAGAGGTTTTCCTCAGGTAGATCATGAAACATGACATCTACATTTAACCACACCTTTAGTATAAAATGAAGCAAGTCAGTACAATGGCTGATATGTTCGCCCTCGCTCACACGTCTCAGTCCAAGCTGCCTGCTGCACACTGAGCCGTTATTTCTGCCTCCCTGTGGACTCGTATCTGTGGCAACAAGCACGAGCGCGCTTCCACTGCGGACTGCTAACACTGCATGCTACTTCTACTAGCACTAGTGTTTGACATCACAACAGGCTTCATTATTTGATAGTGTTCTGGCCACCACACACAAAATCAGTTACAACGTGGAGCAGTGAGGTTTGTTATCATGGCTTTTAAATTGACTATAGATTATGGTTTCGGTTAGACTAATGGCTAACTGATCAATAAAGTTAATTCCCAGAAATAAGTGTCCAGTAACCAGAAGAATCAGCAAAACCACTTCAAAGCACTGCAGCACTGCTAAAGCTCCAACCAAGCGTGGCAACTAAAGATCTTTGTGCAGTGTGATGTCCTTTTGGCTAACCGCAGATTGATTTGTGCGGTCAGAGTTGGGAAGCTGGTGGACTCCAGTTTGGACATCCAGGCAATCCAGCTGCCAGCCCTGCAGTACCAACATGAGAGACGCTCCCACGACTGGACAACAGATGACACCAGCAGCATCAGCGGCATGACCGATGTCACCGACTTCACAGACAGTGGCACGCTCATCTCAGAGGACTGCTCCAACATCAAGCTGAACACCGGGGTGAGATTAAGAGGAAGCAAACTGAGGCTTGTCATGTTTTCTACATAATACATGTTCTCACATTTTCCTTTCCTTTCCCAATAGGTCAGACTCTACCTGCAGCAGTTCTATGCCATGTTTCTGAAGAGGGCGCTGTACAGCTGGAGAAACTGGAAGGTGATGGTTGCTCAGTTCCTGGTCCCTTTGGTCTTCACAGTTGTGGCCTTAGTTGTGGCACGCACCTTACCCAACCACCAGAACGCCCCTCAACTGAAGCTGGACCTCAGCCGCTATGGTCCTACCAAAGTCCCTGTGGCTCTGCAGCTCGAGCCGGGGCCCCTGGCTTCTGTCTGGGCGAACACATACAGCTCAGCGCTCTCTGCCCAGCTTGGCGAGCTCATCAACATCACAGGTAATCCAAGTGAAATACACAGGGACATGACTTGACTGCTTAGCTGAGTATTTACTCACCATATGCCCCCTTTCCTTCTGCTTTCCATCAGATTTTACGGATTACATCCTGACCAAGACGGAGGAGGAGGGCGGCAGCTTTAATGAGCGCTGTGTGGTGGGTGCTGCTTTCCGGGGCAGCAGCAGCCAATATGCAGAAGCAACAGCCTACTTCAATAATGAGGGCTACCATACACCAGCAACTGCCCTCATGATGGTGGACAATGCACTGTGGAAGCTTCTAGCGGGGCCAAACGCTTCCATCGAGACGAGCAATTACCCCATGCCACGTAACCTGTCTGAGATGGCCCTGAGTCAGCTCACAGAGTGAGTGGAGGGAAGTGCTGGGAAGTATTGCTCTGAGCTCCACATCAGCTAATACAAGCGCTAGCTGCATGGTTAACTGAGCTTACTAGCTAATGGCGGCTACAGTTAGCAACAGTTAGTGGTTACTCTGGTGATATGCTACCCACTATTTGTTTGGAGTGACAGGTGGCACATTTATGTGATGATACATTAAACCAGTTATTCTGGCAAGAAGAAACTTTTCCTTTGGACCATTTCTTTCATTTTCCTGTCATCAGCCCCATTTGTCCTCCTAACCGTCTCATTCTTTTCCTCCATCTGTAGGGGAAAGACAGGCTTTGCCATCGCCATCAACCTGATGTACGGTATGGCCTCCCTGTCCAGCACCTTTGCCCTGCTGCTCGTAACTGAGTCCTCTATCAAGTCCAAGCATGTGCAGCAGGTCAGCGGCGTCTACCTGTCAAACTTCTGGTTTTCTGCCCTTCTGTGGGACCTGGTCAACTTCCTGCTGCCTTGTCTCCTCATGCTGGTCAGTATGACTGCCGATATTACTTATTGTAAACAAACTGGTCAGAGAATTAAGTTTGGGTAAAATTGTTGTTTTATGCCTTTAGGTGGTATTTCAGGCATTTGGAGTCAAGGCCTTTGTAGACAAAAACCACCTGGTAGATGTGCTGCTGCTGCTGCTGCTGTATGGCTGGGCTGTGGTGCCTCTTATGTATCTGCTCAGCTTCCTCTTCTCCTCTGCGGCTACTGCCTACACACGCCTCACCATCTTCAACATGATCACTGGCACGGCGACCTTTCTGGCTGTCACCATCATGACCATCCCAGGTGAGAGGAGGCTTACATCACTGGCAGACTTTTTAAGTGTCTCCAATTACCATATTGGCTTGAATATAAAGACGATGCTGATTTTAAGATAGCCCCACCTTTTCAGACGGCTGTTTTAAAATAAAGTTGCAGATAATAATGATAAGGAACAGTTACAGCTGGTTTCAATTCCCAGCATGAGTGTTTCTGGCTTGGCTGAGTCCCTCATTGAATACAAATATGCAGTATTTGTTGGTGGGAAGCCAGTGAGGGATTATGTTCTAGAAATGCGGCTGGAAATGTTGGAATAGAAAATAATTTCCTTATCATTCCTGTTGATGGCCTTCTTATGAATTCCTTCTGCAGAGTTGAAGCTGCAGCACCTGTCGCACTTACTGGATAAGGTGTTCCTGATCTTCCCAAACTATTGCCTGGGCATGTCCTTCAGCCAGTTCTACCAGAACTATGAATTCATGTCATTTTGCCCCTCCAATCCCATCAGCCAAGCAGTGTGCAAATACTTAAGTAAGTACTGCATAAATGTAACAGAATAAAACAATAACAACGTGTTTTACTGACTGAATTCACCATTTAATGTGATGGATACATTTATAGACAATATAATTATAATGATGAGTCATAATGTTAGTGGTGGTATTACATTAGTATTACATACATACACATGGAATGTGCATGATGGAATAATGGTAGTTGATCATTTTATTGTAGGAATGATCAAATGAATAACGATGTATCCATTGTGCTAAACGTGCAGGAACATGACTTCGTAGCCCAGAAGGCTAACACAGAAATGTTATCGAAAAAGACGTTGCTATTTTAAATCAGATTTCAATTTGAGTATTTAATTATATGTTTTATACGTCTTATTTCATTTTCAAATAACACACTTCTGGGACTTCTGTGAAAGCTGCAAATTGTATTTCTTTAATTTCGGTTTCACTATACTTTTTTTGATTTTAATCCAGTTTCTCAGTTTTTATTTACCAAAATAAATACTCACAAAATCCTGCATATTTATTCTCTTTATTCACGTGACATACCTCAAGTTTTCTTCTGGTTCCAGACATCACGTACCAGCCAAACTACTTCTCCATGTCGGAGCCTGGCGTGGGACGCTTCCTCGTGGCCTTCTCAGTGCAGGGTGTAGTCTTCATTATTCTGCTGTTCGTCATCGAGCTGCAGTGTGTCCGCACTCTCCGCCGACTCCTCGCCTCCCTGGGCAGGAGACGCAAACAGGTAGGTGAATTGTGGGAGCAGTGAACAATGCCACGTTTGTCTTCTTCTTGCACTGTGAAGGAGGTCTCCCTGGGAAACTATTTTTTAAGTGTGGTTAAAAATGCTCAGACTGAAAGTGGGAAAAAAAAGAAAAGAGAAGTCTCTGAAGACAACTTGAGTCACGGCTGAAGTCTCTGATCATATGATGATGATGATATTAAATGTGCGGGGAGTGGAAAATGGTGTAAACACTTAATAAAGAGGAAACATAACTCTAAAGTAACTGAGTCATGGTGAGAAACACTGCTACTAGGTTGCTTCATACTGGGTTGAATGCCAGTTTGCAGCATATGTCGCTCATTAAAAGAGCGTTGGCAATTAACACTTTGATTTGTGAGCTTTCAGTGCAGCATGAGACTAATAACAGAGCACCGAAGAAGCTAAATCATCTGCTGTCATCTGTTGATTTCTTTTTGTATCATATCACGTGTAATAATCTTGAATTAAATGAACTCAGTATTGATAAATGTGCCAACCAGTTGTTCCAGGATGGACACAGAACATTTCATATATCGCTCGTTCCATAATGAAACCAGAGTGACCAGCTGCTCTTCATCAGACAGAAGAGGCAATGAGGTGTTGTTACTTGAGCCTCTTCACACCTCTAAGAGCTATTACCACCTCTGCATTCATCAGCACATCGACATTAATAACGGGATTTCAGTGTTGCGTATCTCATCTAAAAGACTAAAACTCCTCCAGCTGATTTCAGAAAACACTTTTGTGAAACTGCAACATTGAAACAGAAAGATAACCCTAACCCTTTTTTCAAGCCAAAATGCCACAAAATTTGTTTTAGCTTCTCAATTGTGAGGCTTTGTTTTGCTTTATGTGATAGTAAATTGAATATCTTTGGGTTTAGACAGTTGTTCAGACGAAAACAAGCTATTTTAAGATGCTGCTTTTTGCTTGGAACAGATATATATAAGGGGCACTGTGTTGTTATGGAAAATAAAATTAAAACTCAGAAAGGTAACATTTACACTAATAATAAGGTAATAATACAAACTTGGTCTGAAGCACTGTTTGAAGCTCGAGAGCTGTTTTGAGTAAGAGACCCAGAAAATGGCAGAAAATGCATACTGTGTATCGTATTGAGAAAACAATATCAGATTAAACGATGATTGAAATTATTGTCAGTTGCAGCCCTAAATGCTTTTATGAAGAGAGTTATCATCTTGTTTATGAAGTGTTTGTATTATTTTGGTCTACCCCTTGTAAGCTACTATATCAAAGGAAACTATGACATATTTATGTATACCAAAGTCTGAGTAGTATTTTACTTTGAGGGGTTAATCACTTACTTTTTGTGTGTTAGTTACCTCTGATAGAGGATGCAGCCCTGACTCCAGAGGACAGGGATGTGGCTGACGAGAGGAAGAGGGTCCTGGAGTGCCAGCCAGTAGTAGAGTCTATGGTCGGCAGCCCCCTCATACTGCATGAGCTCAGCAAGGTACGTGCGCATGGGTCCCAATGTCTTTATGTGTCTGTCAGTGCTGAAACATGTCTGCCTCTGTGAGATAATGACAAGATGGCACAGACCCACCATTATCTCTCCCTCTCAGGTGTACAGCAGCGGGCAGAATCTTCTGGCTGTGGACAGGCTGTCTCTAGCAGTAGGAAAAGGAGAGTGCTTCGGCCTCCTGGGATTCAATGGAGCAGGCAAGACCACAACCTTTAAGATGCTGACAGGTGACGAGAGTGTTACCTCTGGGGACGCCTATATTGACGGATACAGCATTTTGAGGGACATTAAGAAGGTGAGAGCAAAGAGGGAGGACATTTAATTCAAAGATAAGCCGATTTCAGCGGCTAAACTTTGGGATTTCAGTGCGCTGAATGTATAATGTGGAGAGCCGCGCTGCTTTCAAAAGGCCAAGATTTGAAAGAGGACACTTATCTCTGGTTTGCAGGTGCAGCAGCGCATCGGTTACTGCCCTCAGTTTGACGCCGTGTTGGACCACATGACAGGAAGAGAAACTCTGAGTATGTATGCCAGGCTGAGAGGAATACCAGAGAAGTATGTGTCTGGCTGCGTGGAGAATGTCCTGAGGTCGCTGCTGCTGGAGCCTCATGCTGATAAACTGGTCCGCAGCTACAGGTAGGTAGAAGAAAATCTGAGCCGTTCCTCATTCTTTTGTCGCCGTACGGTTCACATTTCTATTCATTGTCTTGAGCAAGTATGTGGTAATATTAACTGACTTTCAACACACGCAGTGGCGGTAACAAGCGGAAGCTGAGTGCGGGGATCGCTCTGATCGGTGGGCCTCCGGTTATCTTCCTGGATGAGCCTTCGACCGGGATGGACCCTGTGGCCAGGAGGCTGCTGTGGGACGCTGTTACACGCACACGAGAGTCTGGAAAGGCCATAATCATCACTTCTCATAGGTGAGCTTTATAGTATGTGTTATAACTTTGCTTCACTACAGTTCCTTTACTACTAAAAGTACCAACAGTACAGCACTTCAATTTAAATAAACTCCATTACAGTAAATGTCTTGTATTTATTATCCCCCTGAAGTATTATTAGCAAAATGTACTTGAAGAATCAAACGTACAAAAGTACTCATAATGCAGTAAAATTGAATGAAGAAGAAAAAAGTAATTTCTTCTGAAAAGTTGTACGACTTCCCTCTAATCTTTGTATTTTGGTGAAATGTTGGAAAGTTCAACCTCGTTGGGCCCTGTACAGTTTTTTTAAATGAAACCTTCTATGAAATCTTAGAGATTAATGTCTCTGTGGTTGAACGCCTTACAACTCAGAGATCTGACACATGAAACATTTTAAAAGGTCACAGCCAAAGGGATTGGGTACAACTGATGAACAATGTGATCTGTCACATGTTTTCGGCAAAGTCTTTAACCGAAAAGTTACTTTTAAAAGTAGAACTATAAAGTGGCATAGTACATAGTAACAAAGGTACCCCAAAATACCACTTAAGTACAGCACTAAACTCATATAAAACATGTGATGCATCTTCTTCTGGAGGCACAAAAGGCTTTATACTACTACCTTTAATACCAGTACTATAGTACTCTCCAAGACCTGTAAACACTAATGTTTCCATTTTGGTGGAGTTACCCATAAAAGTACACCGTAGATTGTATACATGATGTGACACCCTGATATGTTCCCTCAACAGCATGGAGGAGTGTGAGGCCCTGTGCACCAGGCTGGCAGTGATGGTCAATGGTCAGTTCAAGTGCCTCGGGAGCCCTCAACACCTGAAGAGCAAGTTTGGCAGCGGCTACACTCTGCTGGCTAAAGTTCACATAGAGGCCGAGCTGGAGGACAGCGACCTGCAGCTATTCAAAGACTTCATCGAAAGTACCTTCCCAGGTTAGAGGCACACAGTGTTTCATTTATGATATAACTATCAAGATTACTAAAACTATAAAATTTACCGTCAACGTGTCTTTAAAAATAAGAAAAAAATTAAGTATTAAACTAAGACCAAAACTGTAATTGTGTTTTATGGTTTTTCGAATAAAAATCAAATTCAAATGTCAGATAATAACTAGATAAATCTATTTTTTCATGTTTTTTCTGTGCTCTATATTTAAAGATTTTAAGAGGGTCTTTTGCTGTCGAAGTCATCTGAAACTGTAAAAGAATAATAAAGAAAATATAACTGTGTCAACTTTCTCCCACTACAGGAAGTCAGCTGAAGGACGAGCACCAGGGAATGGTGCACTACCATTTGACTGACAAAACACTTACCTGGGCCCAGGTAGGTGATTTTGGATGGAACACAGTACATATCTGCACTTGTGCTGTATTAGAGCTCCCTCTAGTGGATAATATGGCACACTGTAACTCTTCGATAAAGCGGTTTGGCTGTAAAGTGCTTTCTAGTCTCCTTCCATCACCTAAACATTTTTTCCATGGTGATAAGGCATTAGGAGTCATCCTGATTTATATAGCGATCACAGATGTTTAACATGTGGTTGGTGAAACGAAGCAATCTGGCCAATTCCTGTTTCGCTTTATTCTGGCCAATTCAGAACTTAAATTGACAGCATACACAAACATTTTTGTAACCTTTCTTTAATGAAAAATGTAATTGTGTTGACCGAATCACAGTGTTTGTTTACAGTAACTTAATGGTAAAAAAAAACTTAGCTCCATGTCTGGTGGAGTCTGGTGGATTCATGGCCATCGTGCTGAAAACAGATCAATTCCAGTCCCTGGCAAATCAATCAGTTTAGAATTACCAAGGAGTAAAGTATTCTTGGGCCTGTTTGTTTTTTTTTTACTGCCCAAAAGATGCAGCATGTATCTTCATATGTAGTCTTGGCATTGATGTCACACTTTTCCATATTCCCTCAATCCCTGTTCTCCTCTCCCACTAAGGTGTTTGGCACTTTGGAGGCGGCCAAAGAGAAATACCGCATCGAAGACTACTGTGTGAGCCAGATATCACTGGAGCAGGTTTTCCTCAGTTTTGCCCAGTTCCAGCATTGCACAGAGAGCGCGAGGAAGTGAGCGGAGTGAGGAGTCCGTCCGTCCATCCATCCATCATCCACTTCTGCGATTCCGCTGGACCTGCGTACCTGGACTTGCCTCGGTTACACAGCAGCTGTATACACAGGCTGGAGCAGAGCGTGGTTAATCTCCAGCTCCATTTTTACCTTAACCACCAACACGCACATGCACACACACACACACACACACACACACACACAAACACTGGGCCAGTCGCATCCAACTTCAGCATTTCTACTACTGCATCACGTCGGTGGGTCTTTGTCGGGTCATTCATGCCGTTGTTATTGTTGTTGTTCTGTGACGAGAACGGAGATGATGACGTGCGGGGATGTTGATAACACCAAGTAATGAACTCTTGAGTATTGCACCTTTTTATTAGCGAGGTCAAAGACAATGATACCACTCATCAGATACTACCACTACTCTTAATTGTGTGTGACAGGGTGTATTTGTGTGTGTGTACTGCTCGTCTTTTTGTTATTTATGATCTTATTTTATTACTTGATTATGTTGTGCTTTTTTGTGTGATCAGAGAATGAACCACTCCATTTGATACATTTATGAAATCGTTGCACACCTTTTGCGCCTTATCTAACAAATGAGGGTTCTTTGTTTCTTTATACCACCCTATACAAAATGCCTGGTTATCCTTAAGAGCCTCTTAATGTTGTTGCCAGATGTAAATAATGTGATGTGTTCTTGGTACTAAAAAAAAACACTCACTCATTCAGACCAGAGCAGACGATTACACTCATTTAAAAGACTGTTTTGGGCACATTAACGAATGCATGCGTAGAATACAATGTACAGAGTGCATGACGCTGAGAGATCTAGAAGAAGAACCGTCCTTATTGAGGATTAATCCTCAGAGAACATGCAGTCCGGTCCGGGTACATTCAGTATGCCTCCATTGTTCAGGTCTTGTGGACCAATGATTCTGTTTTTGCTGCCAAACAAGTAACAGTAACAGCGTGCTACCATGTGAATATCCAGCCATTATAGCTTTGACAGAAGCTGTTTAGATAGAAATCATGTCATGTGATGCGGTAAAAATGGGAGATCTTGACTTTTAAGTTTCTGACTGCATGTGGTTTATTTGGGCCTAAAACAACAACACTGCAATGACCTCTTAAGGTGTTTTTGTACTTTTTATTTTTTTCTTATGTCTTGCAGCTCTGCATTTCACTCGGTACACGTGTGTGTGTGTGAGAGTGTTTATAAATGCGTGAGTGTGTGTGAGAGTGTATGGCAACACACGATTCCTGAATTCAATTCCATCTATATCAAAACAATGGTATGATAGTCCTTAAATATAAAAAAAAACAAGAGATTGTTAATGTGCAGCGGACAAACTCTCTAGAGATGCTCCTTCAGGGAACGCCAGCAGTGGTTTGGATGGTTAAACACAAGTCCTCTGCGTACAAATCGATGCCTTTTTGAGGAAGAATGATCAGTGCAATGTTTGTTCCTCATTTGGATGTGCTACTACGAACCTCATTTTAGAGCATGCCCAATTAATCACATTCCCCCGAGCCAGAGAACTTGTAAAAAACATTTGTTTATTCTGTAGGAATATGTTGAATAACATCATGCAGTTTCCAAAAAAAGGGGGGGTGGGGTGATTCCCACACATATTGATGAGAAATGTATTCTCAGTTTTCCTGCTTTTTAACCACGGTGGAGATCAATATTATAATCCAGGGTGAATTGGCCGTGCAAATAACATTCCTACTCTCGAAAGAATCTCTCTGGCTTCACAGGAGTGAGAACAATGTATTTACTGTCTTACACGAAAAGCAAAAAGCACTCAGTCATCAGCTTTGTTAACGACTACATGTGATTTACGGCACTTTCTTCATGTCACCAGATGTGTGTGAGGGCAAAAAAAAAGTAGAGACTGACATTCCAGAAAGACACGGTCATGTGGCTTATTAATCTTAATTTTGACTTTTTGTTACATTTGTTTGTGTACTTGCACAATTTTTGTCTCATTACTTGTATGACTTGAATCAATTGCAATGTTAGATACGTCGTTTGAGGAACGGTGAAAAGGTTTGCGCTGCTGATAATTGAAGGTTTTGAGTTGTGCTGAAATACAGTGTACCGTATATTTAAAAAAAGGGAATTTACATCATTGTGATTGTGTACTGTACTGTACCAACTGACCTTGTCAACTGTATATGTATCGCTATTCTTTTTAAATTAAATAATGCCCTATGCAAATGGAGGCGAATAACAGAATCTGGTCTAATTTTTCCAAGTGGTACTTCACACCTTTGATTATACAGGTAGGTGTTGATCTGCTGTGGCGTTACTACCTGACCCCCCAGGACTGTTGGCTCTATGAAGAGAACGATCAATTGCAATCGTGTTTGGGCTGTTAATTCGTGTGAAGGTATAATTTTGTACCATTTTTTGTGATAACCGTTCTCTCATTGTGTGCACAAAAATATGGCAACTAGGATAAATCTTTGTTATCTGGCTGACTGTCAACTGGCCAAATTATCACGTTTAAAGCAGTGTTTAAGCAGGCTTATATTTTTCATTTCATTTATTTCATTTATTTATTTATATAGCACTTTTTTCAAACAAAGTTTGCAAAGTGCTGTACAGGGCAGAGTAAACACAAAACTTGATTTAAAAACAGACATCAAATAATAAAATAAAATAAG
>OMLP01028262.1:0-10147 GCA_900302685.1 Spondyliosoma cantharus
AACAGCTAGTGAAAGCTGTGTTTGCCACCAACACAGCCTCCAAACTCTTGGACACTGTTCGCATCATCTCTGTCTCCAGTCTGCACATGTTTCCAGACTTTTTACTGTGACAACCAAGCTCCATCGTAATATTATTAACATTAAACTTTAAATGCCATTGCATAGTGGACAGAAGCGGAGCCAACTAGTTAGCCAATTTCCAGCTGACTTCACCATACTCGTAGGCAACTGTAAATACTATCAAACCGCGGCGACTCTTACCTGTGACTCGGGTGCAGTTGCTGGGTCCAGTATGGTTGGTACTGATCATTTTATGAGGGTCAGTGTCGAGGCAAAGCCAGCTTTGTACTGACCCTCGTTACTGAAGCAGTCCGATGTGAAGTGGTTAGCACACACACACAAACTTACACAAACCGTAGCCGGCGCATTGTTGTTAAAAATGAAACGCAAACACTGTCTCTTCTGTTCTTCAGTAGCTGGGACAGAATATAGGCTGATGTTGATTTTTACAACCAACAACAGAGCAATTTGCGTGTCTAGCACTGAGCGACGACATTGCGAAACACTGCTATCTCACCGCTGGACACACCAAACTTCACCTCGGGGATGAACGCCCCCCTCTCGGATGTCTCCTATCACCGCACAGAGGAGGTCGACCTATGAAAATGACTCCTTTTGTTACGTAACGACAGGAGCTGAATCTGAACAGCCTTTAGGAGCACCGTTTTACCAGTGGGTGGGCTGCAGAGACCATGTAGGAATCGCTTGTTTTCCTCATTCTGGGGGTTGGCAGGCTCAGGGAGGACCAGTTTAAACACGTAGAGACCAGAGAAAATGTGTTTTTCAAAATATGGGACCTTTAAAACGTTAGTGAAACATGCATTTTTTTCTAAAAATGCCAAATTAAACCTTTGATTTTACAATGTATTTTTCCTGAACCATGTTTGCTCTACTACCTGCGCATTAAACAATCTATCATTAAAATACTCCTTTTTTGCTGCTTGCATTAACAGGATACTTTGAAGACACAGGATATCTGGTTTCGTTACCACAGTGGAATTTTGATAACACCCCAATTATCGGAAAGTGCTGCAGCAATTATCAGAGCGTGACACCACTAAGGCAAATTTTAGAAGATAATGGTTGTCTTAATTTAAATTTCCACCGCTGAGAAAACTTTGCTTTGAACTTTAGAACATGCTTTTCACCATGAAGTCACCCCAGATTGGTCCCCTGGGTAGTTAGGGCGGAGAAGGTTATGAGAGCGGACGGATTCGCGGACAAATGAAGGTGATGACACAGACGGACCGAGCGAGCGCGGGAGACGGGGGGGAAGGGAGGGGAAACAATGTCGTAAAAGAGATGACAGTGTCGATAAAGTGAAATTGGAGATCAAGCCAACAGATGGAGGAGCAAAGAATGTGACCTGCCAAGTTGCTTGTGGCACTCCAGGCAGGGATAGACGGATACGTACAGTCGGGAGATAAAAAGAGAGGGAGAATGGGAATGACAGATGCACGGCGAGGAAGAGCCGGGGAGGGGGGGAGGAAGGGACGAGCAAGATGAGAGGGTGGAAGTGAGACTAGCACAAAGGGGAAGCGAGCCGGAGATGAGTGGGCAAGCGAGACTGAAATCAAAATATTAACCGTACACGGAGAAAGAGGGAGATAGCGAGAACGAGAGGGGAATTACTGTAAGAGAGGGAGTTCAGGAGAGGCAGGGGGTAAAGCGAAAGAGGGAAGCAAGAGCGCAGGGGAGAGGCCATAGCTCGCCTTCCTCCGATTCAGATGTGGAACAATAGCTGCCTATCAGTCTGTCAGCACCTAAAGGCGCAGAGGGAGTGAGAAGGTAGGAGGGGACGCGACGCTAGCATCAATGAACTATTGTCCGGGCTTGAGTCTCCACCGAGACAAATCTCACTTGGTTTCCTATTAAAAAGTTCTGACGCTATGAGTAACGGCTGCAACTCGGGACACGATTCTCTCTTGAAGCCTGTAAACAGAGAGATTGCACAGATACAAGCAAACTGCGTGGACGCATGTGTGTTTCTCAATGTGACCGAGGCACATGCATGCTGAACAGTCTTATACTTGTGTAAGAGTTATTGGAGATGCACGCACAAACTCACACACATAAATATTCAACAATGATTTCCATTACCTTGCTCTGAGAGCAGGCTCTGTTTCGATTTAAACTTGTATTGTTTCTTGACAAACTCATTCTAAAAAAAAAAACAGAGTGGAGAAAGATTGAAATAAACATTCGGGCATTCAAAATAAGCGCTGTTTGTTCGTGCTTTTGTTACAAGGGGACAACCAATGCAGTGACAACTTTTGACTTCTGAGACAAAGCGGTGACAGACAATGTAGACAAAATCAAAATCCCACAGGCAACAACTAATGGTCACAGTGACTTTCAGAAGAAGCCACTGGTCTGAGCAGCCGAATGGGCTACATCCCTTTCCGGGATCTCTACTTTATCACTTCTTTTAGTGTTTCAGAGAAAAGACTGTGAGCCAATTCTACCTAAATAATGGTCTCTACTGGCAGATGTTCCAACAGGACTACTGTAATTGAATTAAGTTTTGTGCCTCCGTGTATTATAGTCTGCTCTCTCTTTAAGGGCAAATCAACTTAATTAATGCCTACAGTTTGCAATGTTAATTACAGCATTGATAGATCTTATCTCTCCTTTCAGTGGTTCACATTAGACACTGACAAACACATTTGAACAGAATAGGCGATGAAGCCAGTAAATCAGGGCTGTGATCCAGTAAAGCCATAAAGGTCATTTGTTGTCGTTTTCATGCTGCGATGATAAGGCTGCTGCTTCAGATGCATTTAATGTCTTGTGTTGTTGAAGACAGTGCCAATCACAGTTGAAAAATGAAAATGAAAATGTTTGGTGGCTTGTCAGCAATCCTGACCAGAGTCCTTATCCAAATTGATTTGGCCACAGTAAAAACATACAACAACATGTGTCATAATATAACATGTATAAGAAATAATGACACCATCTGTGTTTAGTTTGGTTCCCTTAGCCTCACTCCCACCAGTCTGCCACTGAGCACAAAGTCTTCAGAGAAAATGAAGTTCCAGTCAGGCTGGCATCCTGGCACCATTTCTATCTCCTGTCACATCTCCATTATTGAGTTTATTTGATGGATAAACTCAAGTTTTGTCCTTTGTTGTTGGTAGCGTCTACTTGAGGATAAAGAAGACGATCCAGCTATCAGCCCGTCCTCATCAGAAAAACAACCATTGAAGTCGACTTTGAAGGCAGCATGCTAGAATCCATATCTTCACACCTCCAGTGGCTGCAGTAATTACTATGGCTGCAAAGGAGGAAAATTAAGAGAAATAGTTTAAAGGGCATAAAGTTGGTATAGTTGGTAATGGACGGTCGGGTTATACGAGCACAGGTCTAACATTCAGGACACCGCTGTTTGTGAAACCAGAAGTTAGCTGTGAGTTATTTTAACTTACTGATGCATGTGTTACATCACATAGCCTACTGTAAGTTAATTATGTATGGTAGTGATTTTAAGCCAAACCATAATGTTTTCCTGAAGGTAACCAAGTAGTTTTAGTGCCTTAATTAACCAAACAGCGAGTGTGTCAAAGGTCCTGTCACTAGAAGGTTGCAACAGTCATGTTGCTTTGGGAACAACAATAATCGTCAGTTTAGGAGATTTGGCGAACTGGAAATCAACCTCTTCAGTCATTTTGATATGAGGATGTATTGAGGGTGTCTATGTGTGACAGTGGCGCCAAGAATAATACCACTTGGAAATGCTAGGGGGAGGTAGAAGTTGTCCACTTTAACTTGAATAATGTGAAAATGAAATGATCAGTGAGGGAAGAAATATGAAGGAATAACAACTATTTCCTTCTCATTTAGCTTTCTATATGTTTACATTTGCTGCAGGGAATTTTAAGTTTTGATATTATCTGGTGAGTTACTGGTTAAATCAGTGGTCCTGATCAACTCTGCAGATATATTGCATGCATTTGCTTCTATAGGGCTCTGTATAAATCTTATTGCTGCTTTAATCTGTTCTTGCTGTGTCCTATTTTAAGGATTTTACCTTTCTAACTGGCACAGAAGACTGCTGGACGGTCGCTATTGGACATGCATATATTTGCATTAGAAACATTTCTGGTCCATGAAAAAACACATTCAGGTAACTGAAGAATTGAAGAACATTCCGAAAATGAGGGTGCAAACCTCAACTCAACTAATCACTGAGAACACCAGGCGAAGCTCACAGCGAACCATCAGTTTATTTGACTTCAGCCCACTACAAGTAAAAACATGGCTTTTGTGCGACCTGTTAATATGGTATGGTTATTGGTCTGGCTTTAGCCCAGCTCTGAACACTTCATTTCTACACGTAGATCTGCTCTCTGTGCGCTTGTGTTCAAAGGCAGGGTCAATGTGGTTCTGGTTAGGGAGGGAAATCGAGAGACAAAAAAGCAAGAGAGAGGAGAGCGGCCTATGTAAATGTTCTCTTAAATCAACATGTTGGAGCACACTTTCCTCGCTGATTTTGACATACAGAACTATAAACAATGTAAAATAAATATCTGCAAATGATAAAGGAGCACTTTGGGGTTTATCAGTCCCGCGTGTGAGAGTGTGAAGAGTTGAGTGAAAAGATCGTTTGCTAAGTGTGTTTATGCGTATGTTAATGTATATTAAATGTGTGTCATAATGGGAATTTAAGGTGGAAGACTTGACGTGAATACAGGCACATGCTTGTCTGCCACGCAACCCTTGCATCAACTAGGGGCGTGGTGCTGGGGGGGGTAAAGCGGCGGCGGTTTCTTGGGCGTCTTTTTAGGACTTGTATGTATAAATATCCATGAAAAGCCACATTTAGAGAGCCAGCCAACCAGCTAAACCAACCAGCCAACCAGTCACAGGCTGTGCCAGACATTCCACAACCGTCATTTCCCCCCCAACATTTCCTTGATTTTTCTCCCTCACCAGTAACAGCATCTCCCTTTGATCCATATCAACTTGTTATCTGCCCAGTTTTACAAGCAAACGGGAAATATTACAAGTTCTCGTTGCTGGCTCTCCAATTACTTATGCTCTTTGAAGTGCATGTTTTTTTCAAAAGAGAAAAAAAAACATCCTGCTCATTAAAATCATCTAATTTAGGAGAAAAAGTTACAAAATCTTCTTTTTACTAATTCCCATGGAGATCCACACATCTGAGAGAAGTCAAAAGCATAATTCGAATGTCCGGAAAGGAGAAACATGCAGTGAACAGATGTGATTTTTCTTCCCCAGGATATAAGTCTTCATATTTTGTGTGTTGTGGTTCTGAGAGTTACTGTCTTTACGGTTAATTCAATACAACAAAATAGATGTTTTATTTCATAGTAAACAGGTTACATGTAAAGGTTATATAGATAAGTCACCAGAAGACAACATGAAACACTAAAGTTTGCCGTTATTACAGATTGATGTTATTAACTATAAGTGTTGGGAAAGCTGCATCGAGTTAGAAGATAACTACTTTGGGACGTTGCGAGCTGTCGAGAAGCTGATCATGGTCCAGCACGCAAATTATGATGATGTGGAAACTTACAAGCTATAGTGCACACACAGTGAGAACGACCTTTCAGTAAGTAGTCAGTGAAGTGATAGATCCAGTCAGTGGTGATCAGTAATTAAAACATAAATTAAAAATAATTCATATTTATAGACAATGCATTTTTTGTAAAGAAAACACAAAATTATTTATTTGAACTTTTTGTTTTTAAGAAATGAAGAAAAACAGACAAACAAAACATGATAAATATTAAAACAGGTCAAAATTAACCCTCTGGTCTCAAGTAATAATGGCAAATTTCCTAGTAATCCTAGTGTGATCTTTGCTAGCGAATACCAAAGGCGCATGCATCTGTTTTGGAAGCGAGTGACAGAGTTGAACGCGATGAGGTAATGTATTTATATGTGATCTAATATGTGATACATGTGTGATTAAGTTGTAAAAAAAACAATAAAATGCTTTATGAACCTTTGACTAAGCAACTTTTCATTGTACAGATTTGATTTTTCATTGTTTGGATGGACATTGTAAAGTAACAACTCATAAAGTCACAACCATTTAGTGTTGGTTAATAAAAGGTTTATAAAGTAATTATCAACCAAAGTTTAATTAACAATAAATGTCCCATTTATTAATGATTGTTTTTCTTTTTTTCAATGAATTATTATTGATTTACCAAATAATAGCCATTGTGTTGTTTTGAAGTGCACTTTCATACGGTCAATACATCATACCAGTGATTTATTTACATAGACAATTATGTTGAACAGAGTAGAAAGGAATAGACCACAGTGCAGAAGAACACAACAGAAGCAGAACAATTTGCATCGCTGTTTCCGCAGGTCAGTGGTGTAAAATCAGCTCGGAGCGCACGCATTTCCATATTTTAAGTTAAAGCAGACGGAGCACACAAGTCAGTCAACCACTCCGCTCTGCCCTGCAGACTTTCCATCTCCACATTCTCCACTATCTGACTGACATGCTGTGGAGAAGGAAGGGTGGGATGTGCGTTCAAGAGCAACGATGGTTTTCACGGTCACAGCCCGCTGCACGGGACCCCATAAATGTCATTCTGCCTGGTGGGAGGAGGGGACGAAGATGGGGAGCTGGGAGCAGGATCACCCTGGCGATAATGTGTTCCACAGCCGTTGCACTGTAACCACCTGCAGGTTTAAATCAAATCCCACCATCCCCTACCGCGACAGCGGTGTCAGAGACAGAGACTGAACTGTGAAAGTCTAGCGCTCAAAAACCCAACATGCCCTCATACTCACTGAGGAGCATTCCTATGATTTGGGGATGCATGGAAGAGGGGAGAGGAAGGGCTGCTGGTGGGGTTACTTCCCAGGCAAGTCTCCTCAGGAGGAGTACTGTTCCAAACCACATCGGTGTCGCACAACCATCTTGCGGACAGCCTGATCCTGGTTAGTGTTGGACATAATTACAGCTAGCAGCAGTCACACCGAGCAGGGAACCTCAGAGAGAGTAGTTCTGGTATTGGAGGGATCGGGGGGTTTCCTTCGAGGGGAGATCGTGTTTCTGTTTGCGGAGATGTCTTGTTCGTGTGCGGGGAAATCAAAACTCCATTTCGATGTGATTTATGGCCACTTTTAATCTGTTTAGCACGGTCAAGCACTGGGGGCACGTAGGCATCTCAGTGGTGGAAGTAGTTGAGAATGAGCAGAGTAATTTTAAGCTGCTTCATCAAAGGAAATACGCTTTGAGATCAAAAGAGATACGAGACGTTACGATGGTTTTTCCGAAGGTTTCAGTGTGCTGTGTGACATTGTGCAGTGACATCGTGGTTGGAAATGACTGGTAGTGCTTAACAAAGAAAATATCAGCCCGACTTCCAAACATCACTCATCCATGTGCCTTCATGTGTGTGCTGCTATCGGAGAGCCTGTCGATGTGTTTATTTATCTACATCTCGGACTGTCGCTGGGCCTCAGACCGCAGCGATAATAATCAGAGGTGCTAATGGTTACTGATAGCACACAGTTGTTTGAGCGCCCTGCTCCTACACACACACAAAAACAAACGCACACATGCAGGGCCACACATACACGCACCGCGTCTGGCAGTGCTAATCCAAACAGCAGGGCTGCTCTCTAGGCTTCCTCGGGTGATGCTGGTGTCGGTGGCCCGCTGCCCTGAAGGCACCAGCCTATCACTCTGCCCGCAGGGCTTGACCGGACCTCCGAGCCCCGGGGGCAAGACGCTCCTCTCCACCATACCCAGCCATCAGTTTCTCTCTGCTGCATTATTGATGAGCTCTTCTGCCCTGTGGAGCTCTCTAACAGCCTCTGCGCTACAGATGGATTATACTGTAACAGACTCTGCAGTGAGAAGAAGTTGTATTGGAGTTTGGGAATTATAGCAGTGGATGTATGTATGTGAAGACTGTATGGATGTGTGTATGGATCAATGGACAAGCAAGCAGGTCTGAATGAGAATGCATGAGTGCTTTCTGGCTCCTGTACGCTGCCCAGTAGGCGTGTTTAGTAAAACAGTGTGTGGTGTGAAATCACACTGTGGGTCACGGATGGAAAATGCTGATCTGCAACCTGCCTCGTTTTCTAACACCGCTCACGAAGGCTGAGGAGGACTTGAAGAAAACCTCACCTCCGTATCACTGCCGGATCCAGGGGGAGGAGGGTAGGTTTCCGAAGGGATTTCAAAGGAAACAGAACGTTGTACTTAAGTCTGCTTCCTGTGTTGGGTGGAAAACAAAGGGAACATGTATTCTGGAGTGTACAGGTACTTCAAAAGTGAACATGTGAATGCACTGTGTGGAAAGATGACGAGTAATGGTCTTGTCTGAGAAAAAGTAAGCTTCCAGCCAACAATACTGCAACCCAGGGAGCCTTTAACTGGCAGGGATACCATAAACCCGCCTTTTTAAAAGTCATAAATCAACAAGAGTAGTCTGTACTTTTCAAATAAATACCGGACTCAGGAGGAGGGGGAGCAGGATGGAGGGATATGGGGTCAGACTTTGGGCAGTCTAGCGCTGGCAGAGGACTGTGGCTGTGGTGACATCATAGTGTTGAGTTAAAAAAAATACCCAAACAGTGGTAGTTGTTTGTAGTCCAATTCTTAAACACTTAATGCTCAAGCTTACAGTGTGTACAACCTTGTACAGGTTGACATACATTTTAGGGTCATTATAGTTATTAAACAGCTTTATAAACAATTTGTTAAGCAACAATGAAGGTTCATAAACAGCAGCTGTAACTGTATAATGGCCATCCAAATAAACTTGGACAATGAAGGCCACAGTGTAGCCTACAGTTTTTTTATTAGTTTTAAGGGAATTTGATCCTTGTTGGGTGACAGCTCATTGGTTAATAAAAATCTTTAAAGAACCGATAATACTTGTGTTACTATAAATATGCCAAATGTAAGAATTTTAGATCACAACATTCAAAAATTTACTAAAATGATCAACAGATTGTGGAAAAAAAAAGAGACTTCTGACTTCATGTCAACGACGTCTTTGTGTTGTGTTGATGAGATAACTTCTGAAGTTAGCATGCTAACCATCTAGCAGGAGTTAGTGGTCACTCTGGTGAGATGCTGCCCCTATTTGTATGAATTCAATAAGTGGCCAAAATTCATACTCATTTACATATTGCACATTTCTTTCCCCACCAGTGTGTGTGTAAATATGTAGAAACGCCGTCAATGATGCTTAAACTTTGGGGTTTGGCCAACTCCATCAGCTGACATGAAATCCTATGCATCACAGCAGAGAAAAAAGGCACTCCTTATAACTTGACTAAGTTAACTAATTAATAAAACTACCTTTTTAACATTTTTATTTATTTTCTTTTATGCCATTCTTGTTTGAACCTCCAGTGTGTCCAATCCAGTGTTACCTTTATACCCTTTTTGAACTGTCTGGTTGAGGACTGTCTCAACCAAAACTGTCTCTTTTGAGCCCACTATGCTCTCCGACTCTCAAAACAAGCCATAATACCGAGGGGTTTCCCATTTGAAATAATGATAGCTCATCAGACGAGGGAATCAGTTAAGATCAGAGGTAAATGGGTGGCAAGCGGGGGGGTACACGTCCATGCAAATAGAGTACACTTGAAAAAACACAAGCGCAGGTTTAATCTGATATAGAGCGGGGAAAGGGGAGGAGGACAGGGGAGGAGGGTGGAAGGGAGGTCGCGCAAGAGAGGAGGAATAAATGAGAGATGAAGTAGCAGCGACAAGAAGAAGAGAAAAACAAGAGTAAGGGGACAAGAGAGAAGCAATAATGCCCTTTGTTCTGCTCCTTACAGCCTGTGAGATTATGGTCAAATGACGACAACAGCCAAACTTGTGCACTGCAACCCACGAGCATCTGTAACATGATTTGCAGGGAAGGGAGACGACTGCTTCTGGGCAGCAGGCACAAGTTTGCACACTGCCGTTAGCTTCAGCCAAGCTCGTCTAATGCTGCCTGTCTTCCTGATTCCCACTGCCGTTTGCGGACAGAGGGCCTGGAGACCGGAGCTGTCAGGGCCTGAGCCGGCCAGCCTCTCTCCCCTTCTCTCGCCCACCCGCGATCTCTCTGGCTCCCCCCTCCTTTCC
>OMLP01028265.1:0-12056 GCA_900302685.1 Spondyliosoma cantharus
GTGACCAGGATCAGGACCGAACCCAAATGCAAGACACGATACCCAGGAGACAGTTGGTAATGACGTTTATTTAAAGCTCACAACAGTTTGTAGTTGACAGGTGAGCAGCTGCTGGTCGTAGGCGCCTCAGTTGTTGCCAGTGGTAGTTGGAACTGGCGAAGGCGAATCCGGCAGCCGGACGCCATAGATGACCGGGCGAGTGATGACCAGCAGGCAGGCAGAATACTTGCAGGCAGACAGGCTGGCAGGCCGGTGAATAGCTGCAGGCAGGCAGGCAGGTTGGTTGGAAGACGAACGAGCTGCGACCAGGCAGATGAAGAAAGGCAGGCTGCTAACAGGCAGGCAGGCAGGTAGACAGGACCGCGAGCGGGCAGGCACGGGTAGCTGAAAGTACGATCTGACGATCTGCAGTTGAAACTCAGGAGGTTTTATGGAGGAGATGATTAGTGGAATGACTGGCACCTGGTGTAGCCTGCAGAGGGAAGAACACGCCCACACAGAGGGAAACAGACAGGGGAAGAGAAACACCAGGAGAACACATATGGAGGCCCAACACTGCCACAAAAATAAACACAAAATGCAGATCGTCACACCGACCATGTATCGGACTTGGGTCTTCCAATGATGCCAGGGCCGAGAAAGTGTACTGTGCTTGAGCACGGTACCGAGCACTCACACTAGTCAAACAAAACTAGACTTTAGGGGTCAAACATGCTTGGGGATTGCCCAGAGTGCACCCTTAGTTACAATAGAAGTCAATAAGAGCACCCTTCAACCTGCCCATCTTCAACCTCTGCAGTCATTAATTAACTCACATACAGTAGAAACTCCATTAAAATGTTTGCAACACTTCGGATATTTTTTTCTTTGAAGGTTGAGCCACCAATGCAGTTTAGCTCCACTCAATTGTTGATATTGATTGAATTATTGATTGATACTCCTTCAGCGGCTGTCTCATACTTGATGTGCAGTCTAAAGAAGCGGATGCCAATAGTTACAGTATGTACTATTAGCAGATGTGGAAAAATATTCAGAGCTGCAAGGTGAAAAATCTTCACCTTATTTAAATGTGTTGTACCGTGAACAGTATTTTTACTGTTGCACCATATATATAAATTTGTATCAGCTTAATGTCACATGAATCTGACATGCAGTTGCTAGACTGTGCGTCTCTCGACCTTTGACCTGACATGTCTTTTAAAATGAAGTCCTCAAGACTGAGTCCTTCAGTTTGTTTCTGTACTGTAACACCAAGAGGACAGGAATGTCATAATAAGTGGTGCCTTAAATGTCACAACATTACCAGTCATAAAATTCATACAGCATAAAGGCAGTGCACAAACTCTTGATCATTCACTGCAAAGTGTAACATTTCCGTCTCTGCACAGCTACTCGTTCATGCAGTATAAAGAAGTGACCACACCTAATTTGTATGTCCTGCAGAGGTACAAAAAAAGCCTACTAAGTACGTTACACCACATTTTATCTGTTAAGATAAGAAATGTAATCACTTCGTAGGATGGTTCTCAAAGATTGTTTTCATTCCAGTGAAGTTTTTTAAATTCTTTGTCGCATTTTGGTGCCAAAGTTTGGCACAAACATTCAACTGTAACCTGCATTCTATCATGTCATCAACTTTTCAGGTTTCTAACTGTACTGAAAATTAAAAACTTGGAATGTAAAGGGCAGAGCTGGAGGTGGTGACACTGTCATTGACTTTCCTTTTTGCAGGAGTTCTTGGACTCTTTGCCTCTTGAGAAAAGTGCTCATTGAGGGCTTGATGACTATTATTACTTTACTTTTTGATGTCATTTTCAAGTGTAAAAAACAACAACAATAATAATCAGCTGAAAAGGTCAAAAGAGGTTTCAAGTAAATGTATATTTAAATAAAAAAATGAGAGAAATAAAAAGAGAAGAGAAGGATCTGTTGTTCCTCTTAGTCTTTGTGAATACAATTTTGTAATTTGCTTTCTTTGATTTGATTCATAGAAATAACGTGGTTTACTATTTATGTGTGTGTGTGTGTGTGTGTGTGTGTAAGAGAGAGACCGTCCATCGTGAGGCAAATGATTATTCCAGGCAGTTCACATTCCCATTAGAAATAATGCAAACACATTAACAGATGGACGCAGCATTGTTCCACACTGCATGAACTTACAACCCTCACTCTGCCCCATCTGCTGACACACATGCCCACCTTTTAAATTATTACTCCAGATTCATAAACCTATGCAAAAACGCCATCATGTCTTACATCTGGTAACATGAACTTTAACTTGTTGAAGGAAGTACTGCAAGTTAAGACGCTTGAGATCATCCAGACTTGATCTATGACTGCCATGACCGGTAAAATATCAGACAAGCACAGACAACGCTCACAACGATTGTTATCTGTGTCGACCCATTCTTCAGGTTATGTCATCCACAAGATTTTCTCTCGATTACCGTCTTCCCACTTCCAGTGAAGTCCCAGCACACTCATGTCGTGCCAGATTTGAATAAATATTCTCAATAATGAGGATGTTTGTTCCAGCTGTTGGTTGACCTCACCCTGCTTGCCCATTTTGTGGTGGCATCATGTGGCACTCAGATATGTTGTTCTCAAAGTCTGGAACAGCGTGAGAAAGCAAGGAAGAGAGATATAGGTGTGCGTGTGTGTGTGTGTGTGTGCGCGTGTGTGTGCGGGTGTGTGCGTGCGTGTTTGTGTGTGTGTGTGTGTGTGCGTGTGTGTGTGCGTGTTTGTGTGTGTGTGTGTGCGCGCGTGCGTGCATGCGTGGTTATCGATAGATAAAAGGTCAAACTATTCTCAGTTTCTCATAGAGCACTGTGCATCCCTTTAAAGTCAGTAAGAGGTAAAACTGGCACATAAATTCTCTGCAAATAGCTGGTAGACAGTAGAAACTTGAGCTTTAGAGTAAAGTTCCACACCATGGTAGAAATTAAAGGCATGTACATGTGAAAAGTTGGGGAAGAATGAAAAAGAATGCAGGCCTCACCTACACCAAAGGTGCAGAGGGACGAAACAGGAGCGGCAGCGTTTGAGTGTGGAACAACTGGGTGTGGCGAAACATATCAAGCGAGAAAAAAACAGCCACTGGATCTGTAATGCTCATCGCTGATTCATGCGAAAGATTGTTTTCTCAAGAATATGGATGCTCCAACAAGACAAAACAAAATACATTATACTTTTAAGCCTGAAGATTTTGATTGTGTGTGGCACCTTACTGGCAGCCTGAAAGGCATTTGTTTTGCTGTCTGGTATAACAGGACTTTAAAGGGATGTTACTCTGCCTGAGGCACCTGGTTGAATAAACTTTAATAATAGCTTATGCTTGTAGTTTAACCCCTTGTTTGTATTGAACCATGCTTGGCTGTGTGACAGTGTGTTGACTAGAAAACTACTGATTCCAATGGCTTAAAATGTCAAGAGTTCAGTTGACTTTGTGAGACAGAGCAGAGGTTACAGAGTAAATATTCAGAGACAAATGTGCATTTTACTACTGTAAGAGAGCGCTGGATAGTTCATAAGTCTATACGTTTTTTTATTCATCCATTTAGAGTTTGAAAGTGAAGCAAGTTCATTCTGGGTTGCTAGTTTTGCACTCTATTTTTTGTTGCTGTGATGTTAGTGTTTCACTGACATCAGCATGAAGGTGCTCCATTAGATCTGTTTCATCTCGTTATGTCTGGTGTAGACCTTATTAACACAGCAGCCAGTGTGGGAAATTTCCAGAGCTTCTCAATTGATCAGCAACTGAAAAGATGACAGATAGGGAAAATCTGGAGGTGCACGCGTAGTCAAACAGCATATTTGATAACTCGTTGGCTGGAGTTAGCATTAAACAACTTCCGAGCTAACATCCCCGTTTGAATACACCCTGTGTGTTCCACTTTCAGGTTCAGGCTGAATTATCTCCAAGTTGTATTTTTGCCTTTGCTGTACATATTGCATCAAAACAGACAACAGTAAGGGTAGCTACTGTGAGGGGTGCTAACATTAATTGTTGTCTAATGGAAGCTAATTGCTTTTCAAACTTGTTGAAATATGGTGCAGTCAGGTCCCTCCTGATTATACCATCCGTTGTTTTCACAGTTGCTAATCAATCAGATTGACTGAAAGCAAGCATAATCAGGAGAAACTGCTTGTCTCCTCAGGATCTCAGGATTCCTCTAAATTGTTATGTCTATGAAACCATACAGGTTACATGGGGTAGTGCTTCATCTCTCCATCAGTAAAGGGGTTGGACAGGATGGGTTTATTGCATCCATTCTCGTTCAACTTGTATGCAGATGACTTGTTTGGTCAGTCAAGTGCTTCAAACACAGACTGGATACAAGCATCTGTTTTGACAATGTTTTTGTACACAAGCAAAAGTAGCAATAACATCATGCATTCAACATTAAAAAGGAAATCTACATGAACAACATTAGCAGCAGCACGTACGTATTAGAAGTAAAATGACTCATTATACAGAATGACCTCTTGCAGTGGCTTAATGTTAGTAACCTATGATATTCCTTGATCACTATTATTATGATTATTATGATTATTATTATTATGCATATGGTAAAATGCAAGCAGCTTCTTAATACTCTAGCTTAAGATGTAGCAAATGTATTTTCTAGTTTAATAAATAAAACAATACAAACAACTTTCTATTTTTTAAAAGTATACTGACACAGTTGACTCGGGTGCAGGAGTTTATTTGTGCATCTTGAGAATGATACGCATTTTTCAATTCATTTTGAAGTCTCTCGAATTTAAAGGAACATTATGTAGAAAATGCAATTTTGTGTGATTTGCCAAGTGATAGGGAGACACCATTCACCCTGTTACAAGAGAGTGTACCATCAAAATTTGATTTTAAAGCTGTTATTTTAAGGGGAAAAGTTACATGGTGTTGCTTTAATTTTTTTTTTACAACAATTGATGGATAAAAAGTCAAATGAATAAAGATAAACTTTAGAGGACTAACAGCCCAGTGGATTATTATTCAACTTTCAGTATTATTTTCTGTTGCTACAATAAAGGACAATAAGTTAACTCATCTGCCTGCTGTAGACCTATTTTGTTTACATTTGGTTTGGATCTGTTGGAGGAAGTGAGTTACGTCCCTAACAAGTTCAACACTATGAAGAGAGGGGAAAGTAGTGTGGAATGAGTAAGAAACTCGGTTTAACTTGCAAATATATGAAATGGTAGCTGATTTATTTTTGCTGCTAATATAGCAGTTTTGAAGGAGAGCAGAATGGTGTGAAAATGTGTGCACTGCAGCCTAGCTGCTCTGGTCGTGTACTGCAGCTGATACTTGAACCCCTTAGGAAATCTTTACATATGGAGGGCCGAATTAAAGAACACCTCCTTTGAGGGGAAAAAGGACTTTGAAAGTTCTTATAAACAGTTGAAATGGCCTGAATTTTGCATATGTCATATGGGTTATACACTTTGTTCTTCATGCTTAAACATTGTGTATGAACATATTTTATGCTCAAGGCTACGGTGAAACTATTTGAGTGCACTACATCAGGTATTTGTTTGGTCATTGAGAGGTAGTTATGCTGACTTAAGTTGTATATACAAGGGTTTTAAGTACATTTTCAGATTATTGAACTGTAACTCATTCACTCTAACAGCAGCTACTGATTTAGACACCGGTCCAACATTCATTTCACTGCCCTTTAACCACCAAGCAGCCTACAGGAGTTATACACTGAATGAACACACTACATGATAAAACTTTTACTCCATTTCTTCACCTCACACTCTCTTCCCCACTTCAGCTTGTCCCAGTGCAGGGTGTGTCAAGGCTTATCTTTCGACAATCCCTCCTTACCTGTTTTACGGGATCGACCACTCCTGTCATTCAGGGCCAGAGGCATGTGGGCTGAGGTGGAGGGGAGGCTGGACAGCAAAAGTGAGAGTACAGGTTGAAGTGGCCGAGGAGTCTCCTCCCACTTGCTCAGCTCAGCCATAAAAGCCGGCAGAGACTGCAGTTAGACACTCAGAGGGATTCGGCTCTCCTTTTGAAGCATTCACATCTTCAGTTCTCCTCAGTTGACGACCTACACCGCTGCAAACAAAATGATTCAAGGAAGGAAAGCCATGTCTGTCAGCTCTAGCAGCAGCAGCATCAGGAGGTCTACCGGAGGCGGAGGAGGAGGCAGGCAGCAGCTTCTCCATCCAGAGATCCTTTGGTGCTGGTGGCCTTGGTGCTGGTTATGGGTCTGGTGCCAGTTTTAGTGCTGGCTCTGGTGCTGGCTATGGTATGGCCAGCTCTGGCTATGGCTTTTCTTCTGGCCAAGCAGGAGGCGCTTTCATCGCTCCAACCATCACATCTGTCCAGGTCAACAAGAGCCTGCTGGCCCCTCTGAACCTGGAGATCGACCCCCTCATCCACGGTGTCCGCACCCAGGAGAAGGAGCAGATCAAGACCCTCAACAACCGCTTCGCCTCCTTCATTGACAAGGTTGGTTCTTGTTACTATGTACAATTTACTGTAGGCCACAGGGTCTTCCTTGGCTTATTTTGCCCTTTACCTGGAATTTAAAAGAAAAGACTAGAAAGTTCAAGGTTTTGTATCTAGTATAGTAAAAGCAACCTGCATAAGGAATCTGCTGAGCACTGCTCACTACATGCAAATGTGTTCTTTTTACTGGCCAAGCTGACCAAGCAAGGAAGCTTTGAATCTTATCTCTGTGATGTTGTATCCATCAATGAGTTACTTGTGCTAGGAATAGGAAAGCTTATAAAAACCCAGTCTGTCTTTGTCTTATTTCAACAAAAATCTACCTAAGGTAACAGTTGGCCTGTAGCCCTGTGGCAGCCTCTCTGCCCACTATTTAAATATGGGTGGGGATTATATTCCAGTGACTTGCCCTTCCCTTACCTGGCAAGAGAAAATAGGGATCTACTGTATCTGCACTCTGCCCACACAGTCCAAAGTCTGTCATTTGCACATTGCACTTATCACCTGGTTGTTATGGACGACAGGAATGCTACTTTCACTTGTTTTCTATTCTATGATCGGACGTCTGTATTGATACTTGCATGCGAGCCGTATGTAGAGTGAGACTTTCTGAACATCTCTATAAGATGGCACTCAGACAAAAACTCACAAAACAAAGCACTCATGCCTTGTTACTTCACTGCTTTATCTTCTGTGGTTAATCTGCCACACCTAGTTTTTTTTTATGGCCGGTCTGAATGTGTGGCCTTCATAGCCCGACAGAGAATGCAGGATGAGTCATAGCCAAAGAAGAGAGATATCAGATGAAGCACATAAAGCCACATACACACCTGAACAGAACACACTATGTTATTTGTTTTAAGTAGGACAAACTGGAGATTGTAGTGTTAGTGTTAAAAATGCTAAAAACAGTCTGCACGCAAAGCTATGTCGCTGTGACTTACAATTGTTGTGAGTTGGGTGTGGCAATTTGATTATGCAGCTAGCTTATCAGTCCTGCAGGTGAGGTGAAGCATTTTGAAACCTGGTATCACAATGACACACCCTTTAAATCCTTTTGTAATCCCTCCATTTAATTTTTTTTTTTTTATCAATGAGCTCAAAAACAATTCAGAAGGAGCATCAAAGTGTCACCGGCCAAACTTCTATTGAAGACTAACATAAACTAAAAAATGCTTCTTGTCTAATTATCTTCCCTGGTTTTGTGTATCCACAGGTTCGTTTCCTGGAGCAGCAGAACAAGATGCTGGAGACAAAATGGAGCCTCCTGCAGGACCAGACCACCACCCGCTCAAACATCGATGGCATGTTCGAGGCCTACATCGCCAACCTGCGCAGACAGCTCGATGGACTGGGCAATGAGAAGGTCAAGCTGGAGGGAGAGCTGAGGAACATGCAGGGCCTGGTTGAGGACTTCAAGACAAAGTGAGTGTTTTCACCACATGGTCACTATTCATTACATATACCCAACACAGTTTGGAGATGTACTGATGAAATTGCCTTGTGTTCCAACAGGTACGAGGATGAAATCAACAAGCGTGCAGCTGCAGAGAATGAGTTTGTGCTCCTGAAGAAGGATGTTGATGCTGCCTACATGAACAAGGTTGAGCTGGAAGCCAGGGTTGATGCTCTTCAGGATGAGATCAACTTCCTCAGGGCCGTCTATGAGGCTGTACGTATCAATAGTCTTTAAATCAACCTACTTCACAATAGTATAATCCACCCATTGTATGAATCAACTAAAAAGGAAAGGAAATTCAATTTGGTGTATCAAATCCTTGGTTCTGTAGGAGCTGCGTGAGCTCCAGGGCCAGATCAAGGACACCTCCGTCATTGTGGAGATGGACAACAGCCGTAACCTGGACATGGATTCTATTGTTGCTGAAGTGCGCGCCCAGTACGAGGACATCGCCAACCGCAGCAGAGCTGAGGCCGAGTCATGGTACAAACAGAAGGTGAGTGGAAAGCAAAGCCCCTATAACTTTTTATAACTCTCCAAACACTGGGGATCATGTTCTTTACACACTTTGTTGTATTTTTCCTAACAGTACGAGGAGATGCAGAGCTCTGCCGGACAGTATGGTGATGACCTGCGCTCAACCAAGGCTGAGATCGCTGAGCTGAACCGCATGATCGCCCGTCTTCAGAATGAGATCGAGGCTGTCAAGGGACAGGTATTTCTCAAACTTCTCATGCACAATGCCTTATTATTAACAGAGGATCTACTAAGGTGAGAGGATTTGCAGTTATTAATCAATCTGTAACATCATTTTCAACAGAGGGCCAGCCTTGAGGCCCAGATCGCAGAGGCTGAGGAACGTGGTGAGCTGGCAGTGAAGGACGCCAGGCTCCGCATCAGGGACCTTGAGGACGCCCTCCAGAGAGCCAAGCAGGACATGGCCCGCCAGGTGCGCGAATACCAGGAGCTGATGAACGTCAAGCTGGCCCTGGACATTGAAATCGCCACCTACAGGAAGCTGCTGGAAGGAGAGGAGACCAGACTGGCCAGCGGGGGTGCCAGCGCAACCATCCACGTGCAGCAGAGCTCTGGAGGTGGTGGTAAGTGCCAGATTTGGTTTGTTATCACCCTAAATGTGAACCCACAGACAACACTGACAGTTGGGATGGAAAAATATTAACACTTACCTGTACCTTCTTTTCTGCTCCAGGAATGCTCCAGTCCAGCGGTGGATTCGGCTACGGTGGTGGAAGCAGCAGCAGCTACAGTTCAGGAAGCTATGGTGGTGGTGCCACTGTCACCAAGTCCACATCAATTCGTTCTGCCAGATATTAAAAGTAGAGCCACCCCTCTTTTCCTTCAGAAACTCGTGAATTTGATCTAAGTCTTTACTCTTTCATGGTGCTACATAACACTGTAAAAAAGTTCAAAAGGAGAGCTGAATTTTGCAATTACTAGAGTCTTAAAATCTGAGAGTTTCGGAAGGCCATCATTGCCTTAAAAACACAATGGCCAGGTCAGGTAAAAAGGCAAATATTTTTTCTTTCAACACTACTGCACAACTAAGAAATGAGATAAAAAGGAACACACGGAGTGTTAAAACTAGGCAAGGAAACATTTGAAACTCTGCAGTCTATCTTGTCAACTTAGAAATGTTTTGTACTTTAGTGCACTGATAAACTGCACTGAAATAAGATCCTGTGGCTGAAGAGCAGGATGATTTTTTTTAAGTTGATCTCTGTAGTCCTGCATTTGAGTGCTGATATTAGTAAGGGGAGCAAGTCACTGACCAAATCTGATCACTGGAGAAATTGTCATTTTAATTCACAAATGTGAAATGTGTGATTTCACATGTTTACAGTTTGCCTTTGAACTGATTGGCCAGTGGCACACTCTTTTTACTGGTCTGCCAAGTGTGTCCTTGTTCAGTTTTGCCTTTCATCACCTTCAAGACAAAACAATGTTGTAACCAGATTTATTTTGTAAAAGCCTACTGTGGAGAAACATGGCGGCTGAATGTTTGCAGCAAATTACATCAATGACTTCTGAATGAAATAAATCTGAGAACTGAAATTATTGCCTCTCTCTCTCTTATTATTTTTGTGACAAATGAAAGTAAAAGGGTTTTTACTTCAAGAGCAAAATGAAACACTGAGATTTCACATGGGGGCAGTGCTGGGCCACTTTTCTATGACACACTTCTATCTGGGTTATTCAGTCTGCAAGATATGCATCTACAAAATGCCAAATCAGCATGGTTATTTCTAGTAAATATCAAACATATGCCTAAATATTGTGGACTAAGTGTTAAATTGTTTTACTCATTTTAAATGAGATATGATTAGAGGACATGGGATCAAATATGATACTTCTGGTAATGAAAAAACAAAAAACAAAAAACAAAACATGACTCTCAACAGTGAGGTGGAACTTATTTCAGCTCTGGTGTCCAAATCAGTAATGCAAAAATGAAAGATCAACAGCAAAATATACTCCCAAAATATAGAAAGAAACAAACGTGTTGTTCTTTAAGTTAGCTGACAGAACAAGCAAATCTCTGAGTCGCTTGCATTCATCCGACTGTATTTAATCATGAAGAGAATTCAGAGGCCTACTTGAACATCCAGGGCCAAGCCAAGTGCATGTGTACTGTTACCATTGGCTGCCAAGATAGTGTCAGCACAGAGGTGGACAAACACAGCCAGGAGGACATATGGAGTAAGTGCGATTCCACCCTCAACCACCGACACAAACCAGGGTTGAAAATCTGTATATCTTTTTGTGCTATGGCCTCAATCATGTGTGTCGATTTTACTGCATTATTATCTGGATACACAGTGGTCTATTTTTAAATGTTCTCAAGATCTGTTTTGGCAGGTTAACAAGAACATTAATTCTATCATCCTCACCTAAGGCTGAAAGTGCTGGCAGCACTCACATTTTGAATTTGGTCCCAGTAGAATTAAAGTTGAGTCATAATTGATCCAAGGCACACGCCAAATTCTTAAGTTGTAACCACTCACGTTCCAAGAAAACCAGTTACATCACCATTTTGACAAATACGGTGATGAAAACAGGTGACGCATCTTTTCTCCATGACAAGGAGGTTACTCTTCCTGTTGTTACAAACCCTGCATTAATCCTTGTGGAAAAACAGGCCATCTGAGCTCAAACATGAACTTATCATCACTTGTTCAAGGCACGTGGATCAGTAACTGTTGATGCTTATGACGGTCCGGACGAATAAGACACCCTCGCTGCAGAAAAAGAGGCTGTTATTAAAACATATCTGTAATTGAGCACAGCTACCTCTGTAATGTTGAGGTGGACAGCATAAAGGCCAGAAGAGCATTGGCTGTTACATACACCGGAGAAGCTCATAGTATTATCTACAATAACCGTTTTTCCCTGGAGTAGATCACTGGTCTTGTTGTTTTCTGTGCCATATATATAGACATACAGTATATCACATAAAACAGGTAATGTGCCCCCTAACAAAGTAGGAGCACTACAGGAGAGTATTAACTCATGGGACAAGACACTAAAGCTTCAGTCAAGTTGTTAAACTTGATTTTCCTGCTTCATCTTTGGTGACTTCCTGCCTTCTTCCTGGTGAACAAGAACATACTGATTTTTTCGTAAACAAAGACAGAAAAATGGTAACAAGAAAGATGGCATAACTGCACATTTGGTGCTTGGCCCCTTCAAGGCCGTCCTCTATCATCTTGTAGCTGGACATAGGGCTGCGCTCTCTGATTTAGAGGATACTCTGGAAGACACAGTGCAGAAAGACAGGAAATGGTCCGTGCAATGTACCAACATACCACAGGTGGAGGTGAATTATATGCAACCTTGTGAACAATGTTTTGATATGTGTAAAGTGTCAAATGCAAAACAAATAAAGAAAGCAGGGACATATTTCTTCTGGAGGAAACCGAAGGCATTTTTGTGCTTACCCTTTACAAACAGCAAGATGATATATAATGTGTCATTGTCAAATAATGATGATAATAATAATGGAGTAAACTTTAAATATGGATGAGAGACAAAATTTAAATGAAAAGTTGCACTTAAATATTGCTCTATTATTCTTACTGCTTCTACTAAAAAAATAGACCCCCCCCCCCC
>OMLP01028265.1:12076-30421 GCA_900302685.1 Spondyliosoma cantharus
AAATAACAATGCCTAACCCAAGATAAGATTCAAAAGAAGACATATGACAGACACTGTCAGTGTTAAAGTAAAGCATAACAATTGTGAGTAGTTTCCCTTACATATAATGACAGATTACACAAGTTGTGTTTACTCAGGTTGAATTTAAAATTGCCTGAGGACAAAATACAGCTACTTTCTGTAGTCATGTCCTCACTGAACATATAAGAAAACCTTGAATACACTTATCATATCATAATAACTTGAAAAAAGTTATTTTCATGTGAAAATGACACTATACTGTCATACAAAAGAAATAGATTAGCAGCACTATAATTTGTTAAAATGCAGCAAAAGCATCAAGCTAATTGAATAACTCCAGGATAAGTAATACAAAAAAAACATAAAAAAAAACTTCTTACTGGAGGCAAAAATTCAGTTTAGATTTTTTTCTTAGTTTAGATTTGTGCTTTTAACTTGCTCAATAAACTATGCATACTTGCAGTACATTAGCCTGTGCATTTAAGATAGATGAGCTTATATATGTTAATTAAGTTAAGTGTAAAGACTAAATATTCTGGCACTTTACATAGTCAACTCTAATCTTATATTTATCAGGTTTTGAAAAAACGCACTTGTGAGCCCGGACATCTTGATCACTGCACAGCAGAGAAAAGTTAATTAGGAGGCTGATCCTTCCAAAGAAAATGACCTTTGTTTTCTTTGCCCTTACTGCTGCGTGAAGAAGCACAATAATGAGCTATTGATTGAAGGGGGGGCTCCTCCACAGGAATGGAAGAAATCCTCAGGAGCGACTGAAAAGATTGACCTTACCCTTAACCCCAGCGCAGCACCATGATCAATAAACATTACACCTTCTACAAACCCCGACACCTCGATCAATACTGGTGAATATCAGCAGACACAACGGGGAACACTGATGAGCAGTGTGCTGCATTTGGAGTGGGTAAGGGTCAAATCACTTAGTGTCTTTGACAGGTTGTAATGAGGTGTGCGTGCGTGCGTGTGTGCGTGTGTCTTCTTATACCTGCCACAAAGTGAGGACTGGAACTTTTAACCACAGAGTGAGAATGTTTGTAGAAAGTGAAGACATTTTGGCTCAAATCTTCATACAAATTCACACCTCACATCAACCTTTTTAAGGGTTAGTTACTGGTTCCTTCTATTACTATTACTCTTCCTGTGAAAGCTAACATGATGGGGCTGTGTTCACACGCTCTGAAGTTAGTAAACACAAGGGCTTTTTTGCGTGTCAATGAAAGCACTCCACCTTGAGCAAACTTTTGGAAAACAAATATTTGCTGTTGTGCTTTCCACCAGACACCTATGCAGCTATCACTATAATGAGGAGGACATGATCTTACATATGCCATCTGCCATGTTTTGAAATCTTCTGGACCTACTGTATCAATAACCAATGACCAAGTCAGCATGTGCAGACAGTGCATACATAATTCAAAGAAAGACAGGGGGACTATAATCCTGCAAAGTGATTATTTTGGCCACTTGGGGGCACCAGAAACAAGTTGGAAAACATGAATATATCTGAGTTGATATGGCAAACTTGTTATCAAGCAGTTGCTTATTTAGCATCCAGCATTAACAACACAACACTTTTTCATTTGGAGTCGTGTTTATGGCCACCTGGAGATTGTACGTCCAAAATGTTCTCTTTTGAAGCTCCATTGTTGTCTCTACCAACATCTGGCTCTCTAGCTGCTGAATTCAAGCTCAAACAAATGATCACAACCTACAATTTCATCATGTAGATGATGGATAAAAACAGAGAGGAGCATTTCGAAGCTCTTGAACTCTCATGTCTGTCCAAGCTCAGCAGAGTTGAATGTTTTTCTTTAAATCAAACAGTCAGCTTAAAATATTGCTAATAAGATATGACAGAGCTCTTACGTAAGTATCATTCAATATAGTGTGGTAAAATCAACTAATGTTAGGCTACAAACTAACTACATCTCAAATGCATGACTTCAACATCACCACCACTAAGCTTCTTGCAACATTATACTAAACACGCTTTACTATAAATTGATCAATGTAGAAATCGGACAGTTAAAATAGTTTGCAACTTAAGTCTGTCTTAGATGGTGGACTAGTAAGTAGATGAGTCTCTCTCATTTGGCCACTTGTTAGCTACCACCTTTTAATGACACATTGAAGATTCACAGGTGGGGTATTTACTGATTGTATGTCGTAGAACAAATCATGATACTCTCTTAATCAAGTGTCAACCACTGACCTGGGAAATGTCATGAGATTACTTTTGTTGTGAGTTGGCACTATACAAATAAAGATTGAGTGAGTGACTGACCATATTTTCAGGCATCAAACTTAAAACCCATTAAAAAAAAACAGATGACCTCAAGATGAGTGAACCGGTATTGCAAAAGTGCTAAGTTATAGGCCCTTTTCACGGCAGACACTTCAAAGCAGGAAATCAGAATTACATAGAAAAAAAAAAAGGATCTGAATCTGAGGTGCACAGCCAGAAAAAAGGGGAATTCAATATGCAGTATCTTAAAATACAGCATTTTAAAAAGGATTAAAAAAAGAGCCTTAAAGAAATTAAACAGTTTCATTGCCACCATGCAGACAGTCTATACAGTAGTTGCAAATATGCAAACTCTCTCACACAACAAAAGACACTTTGGCAAAGATGTGGTATCAAAGGAAATTGTTTTTGGGTTTCTTTTAAAAATCCTGGACCTCAAGTGTGTTATTCCATTGTCTATTGGTACTGCAGAATGTCGCAGTATATTAACCCACATAGTCAGCTGCCTTGTGCTAGCACTGCCATTCCGTGTCCTCCAGCTTATGTGTTGTAGCTCTTGTTCAGACACTCCCGCTCTTAAACAGGTGGGAGATTTATAGTGATGTCAGCCGGGCTCTTGCAGCTTCAGCCTCAGCAGAGAGAAAATGCTAAGGATTTTTTTTTTGTAGATGCACATATGTAGTTTAAAAGATGTAAAAAAGAAAAAGAAAAAACAAGTATTTGCTTATGTGTCCTACAGCAATATTTCTCTGCTCCGTGGGCACTGGCTCTGTCCTCAGTGACAAGTCGGTGTGTTTGAGCGATGGTGCTCTGAGGCTGGACAGACAGACATGTGGAGATATATCACCTGTGCCAGCTCTCTGACACCAACCTATTCTGCCAGTAGGAAATGATAGATGTCCGGGCTAATTTTAAACTCTGTGAACTAAATTCCTTTTACCAGAGGCGGTGATGGGTAACTGGGGCACAGCTGGAGGGTCCTGAAAAGACCTGCGCTCACCTGTGTCTCCACGCCTTTCATACCCTTTCAACTTCCACACACTGCAAAAGGTTTGATAATGATCAGCTGTTGATGAATGATCGAACTGAATCAAGAGTTGTTGGGGGTAGGGGCTTGTCTTGTCTTTGGCAATGGTACAGATGTCATTGCGGTAGGCCAGATGTCATGTCCAGCAGCTGGATAGAACAAGCAATATTAACTGAAAGCTTTCCACTGGGCAACTTCACAGGCAGAAACCAAATAAAGAAATAAGAGGGAAAAAATCTGACTGTGCGTTCAGGTTAACAATGCTAGTGTCATGGCTATTTGGGTAGCAATGTAGTTGCCATCCAATAGACCAAAATATCTATTGGATGGATTTCCATGAAATTTAATACATTCACTGTGTCCAGAGGATGAATCCTACTGACTTTGATGATCACCCGACTAATTTAGCACCAACACCATTACCATCAAATTTGGCACAAACATTCATGTCTCTCAGATGCCATAACCTAATGATTGGTGACCCCCTTGACTTTTCATCTAGCACCACCATGAGATTGACTTTTGTGGTAATCTGTGCAAAATTTCTTGAGAATTACTGAATGGATTGCCATTGAAATCATTGTTCAGAATTCATTCTTATTTAGAACCACCATCAGGTTAAATTCTTACTTAATTTTCCCATTCTCATAAGTCTCAGCTGTACTTTTGCATAGCGCTAATTTGCAGATTTTAGCATTAAAACGTGATCGAGTAAGATGGTGAACTAGTAAATCTTAAGGGAAAAGGTCACTGAAAAATGATATCTACACTCCCCCCATGCCAAAAAAAACGTGAAGTGCAGATTTAAAGCAACCAAAATGTTATCTGAGCCTTAGTGGTGATGCAGTCCAGCATTTACCCTTTACTCACTGCACTTTTCACAGAGGCCCTACAGTGCAACACCCCAGCACACTGCACTGCTACAGTTCTGTGTCCTCAAGGACCTACTAACAAGACAAATTCATTTAATTGGATCACACACAAGCAAAGATGTTTGGAGAGGATAAAGCGGCCTCACTGCTGTCACCCCAGTATAGTGGATATCAGCCACATTCACTTTACAGAGCTGACACAGCATTTGGCTGCAGCCTGCACAAATGCACCTTATCTTTTTACTAATGACGCTGCAGTGTATCATGCCCCTTTATTTCTTGTTTAATATAGTAAACTGAAATTGATATTCTGTCTTTTTGTTATCATGATTGTAATGTTCATATAACTGTGATTGTTTTTTTTTAATCATTCACAGGTTCATTATCTCTCAGAATGAACCCTTCAAAGCATCGCTCATCTTGGCCTACTATGAAGGACTTAAGCTAGTGCCTGTCATCTCAGCAACATCAGCAATGCTTTCATCAAAGAATTTAAAATGTAAGAAAGAAATGAAATTATTAAACATTTATTTACCCTAATTGAATTGTGTTTTGTGAGCAAGCACATATTAAAGCATTTAAAATCTTAGCGATAGCAATATAGGAAGGGGTAGGTTTAAGCCTTTCAATGCATATCATTATAAACATTAGATTTGACTACCATTAAGAATCCTCCTAATACAAGTTTGTGCAACAAAAAGTTTTTAAAAGCAATGTGTATCGATGTGTTATGCCTTGGGACCCCATGGATAGTGGCTATCTGGACTCATTATCAGACAAATCAATGGTGGCTGCTGATGTTGATTGGTGTCTTTGACTTGGCAATCTATTGCATGAAAGCCTCTATTGACACCAAGCCACAGTGGTAACAGACTGTGCATAAGAAGCTGAGTGCAGAGAAAACAATAGGAAAGGAAATTCTACACCATTAACTTTTAATGAAATCTTAGAGTGACAGAATTGCGAGACATGTGACAGGACAGTGTTGAATCCCTTTTGTTGTATTCTGTAAAATAAATGATGGTGAGTTTTTTTGTTGTGGGCAAGTGGAAACTGGAAACTACATTCATCTACCAACCAGACTGACGCTATATGTTGCAGTTAAAGTTGCAACATGTCATAATTTTAGTTTAGAAACATACTAAAATAACTAACCAGCAGTGTGTAAAGAAACAATAGTTTTGCCATTATGTCAAAGACATCTATTTTTTGTATTACAGATATCTAATGAAGTTATGCTAACCAGCTAGCCCTCACCTTCCATTATGTTTCATAATACCAATTTGTAGCTCAAAAGGCAATAGTCCTCTTGTGTAGTCCCACAGGTCCAAAGCTCCTGTGTTAGCGATGTAAACACTGTGTAACTCTCCCCTAGTACTCTGTCTAGCTGCATGGCTAACTGAACTAACTAACTACATTCATGTATGTGAAAAAGAGAATGAAGCTGCCCCCTATTTTTTTTAGGTGTAATGAATTTAACAGGTGGCCAATTCTTTCATACTGCACCTTTAATGATTGATTATCACTAAAAACAAAAATAAATTAAAACAACAAAAATGTGCTATCTGGAACAACAGAGTGCTTGAGTGCCAACATGACAGTAAGCCTGTATGATTTTACATTTTTGAAAAACAATAGGCACAATCAATTCGTCATTTCCAAGCAATCCTCGCTGTCTTGTTTTAGGGGTTATCTAAAAAGCTGTCCTGTTAAGCTGGAAAACAAGTGACCAAGACATAATCTGCAGTTATATTGTCTTGATAGTTTCCAGATCTGTCAGTGGAGATGAATTCCACAGCCCTGGCCTAAATCCAAATAATGAATCCTCCTTCCAGGTGTAATGAATATAGAACCGAGCATCAAAACATGAGGGATCTGCTCAGTGCACTTGCTTACTGAATTGGAAGAAACTGTTTCACAATCAAGCCCCAGGTGAGTCTAGTCTGTCGTGGTGATGGAGGATTTCTCCTGGCGTGGGCTGATGAAAACAGTCCCACTGTTCATTAAGGCACCGCAGTGATCGCGCCCTGTCCAGTTCCTCCCCGTGTCTGATCATCACAGTACAACCTCCCTGCTCGCCAACAGCTGACTGGGGGTTTAAGGAGACGAATGAGCGCTGACCTTATCAGGTAATAGATATCCCATAGTGGAAGAGCGGGTAATTGGTCTGGGTTTTCATTTTGCCCTCTCTCCTGTAGACCTTTTTTATGGCAACAGAGGGGAAAAATCTCCCCTGGTCATCACTTCATGCATGCCCACACCACTGACAAACAAGGAGGGGAATTCACCGGGCTTCTCTCTCATTTGAAAGTGACAGATTTGTGTCCTATAGATTGTATATGGGGCATGTTGCATGTATGGCAGGTATATGCAGGAGCCGACGAAAGCCTAAGGCCATGCTGAGACAGACAAAAGTGCTGCATCAAAAGGAGACTCATGACAGACGACAGCGTCAGATTTTTTAACAAGTGCCGTCTTGTTTATGTTGGGGTGTTAATTCCTTCTAGTGGCTGTAGAAAGACAGGAGCAAAGGAGGGTGTCAGGTGGTGCTATTATATATTGGTAAGTAGTCCATGTAGGGAGGAATTCAGGGTAGATGACTGGGTCAACAAAACATTGGTGATCTCCAATAAATGTTGTTTTAAGCATGACTACAATTGTTCCATAACCTTAACCACGTGTTTATTATTGTAACTGTGATGATGAAGCTCCACTTACCTTGACGAAGTAGTAATCTTAACCCAAACATAAATTCATTAAAAACCCAAACCATAAACTTAACTAGCTGTACCTGTGCCATTTGTTCCTTCAAAAATACAATAATGTAACCCAAGGAATAAAATTAATTCTTTAAAATGATTGTAAACTTCTTTTTTCATTTCATGATTAAAATGGAGCTGAAGACTCTTATCCATCTTTTTCCTAAACCCCATCATACCTTGCACAAATTATTGGCATGACTTCCACTGCATCCAGTCTCTTAACTGGAACCGGCATTTTTTTCCATGGTAACAGGACACTTAATCCTCAGTCTTGAAGCGACTGTTGCTAACGTTTCTAACGCCTTGACGCTGGTGCATCAGTTATTATTATCCTTTGTTATTTAAGCATCAAAACATTGAAAGTATCACCCATAATCGTTTCCTCAGTAATCTCCCCAGTGACCCCCCCATGAAATCTGTGAATCGCTGCAACAGAAACATGATTCCTCAACAGTTTCCCACCAACACTGCTGGATTCAGTCTCTGGCAGCATTGCACATGGCTTGTCCACAACCTTTAAGTTTGATCAGTAGTGTAAATCTGATTCGATTATGTTGAAAAGTGCACATGTGATCCCAGACTTTAGCTCTGTTACAGTAATAAAGCAGAAGTTTCCAGAGTCAGATCTCCACAGCTGTAAACCTGACTGAGTCAGTTAACGATACCAACTTTACAAGCTGTCCGGCTTCTCACAAAACACATTTCTATTCTTTGAAGCATTTCTAGCCCAATTCCCGACTGTGATTGGTAGTAGGGGCACTGTGTAATGTATGTACTTGTCTGTATAGTGCCCGGTGAAGTTCCTCTGATAAGCTGAACCTCCTCGTGATCTGGACTTCCCCTCCAAAATCCCAGTTGCCAGATTCTGCCTGAGGTGTGCCACTGTTGGCAACCTGATCAAGTTGTTTTTAATGTCTGGCCTTAAGATACATGTTAAATCCAAGTAACTGCACCTAAAAAAAGCTGAGGTTTGAGCCAAACAGTGCACTCTTTTCTTAAAAAAAAGTTTTTATTTAATTTTCTATAGCCCAGGATCCAACAAGAGAAAGACGAATCTCATTGTGTGGTGTTAGCGAGGTCATGCAAGGCTAATAGGATGTCGGCTTCCATCAGATCATTCTGACTCATGACCCTGGGTCAAACCGAAAAACTTTATAGGAAACATTGTCACTGTGCTTTCACAGCAGTTTTTTTAAGATTTACTCTGCAGCTCTCTATAAAGAACATGCTGGTTTTAGCAATCTAAATTGAAAACTGCTGGAGGGGAAAATGATAGTGTGTCACAGGCAGGGAGGTGCCAGCGATGGAAGGGGGCCATAAAGAGGGAGCGACAGGCCAATGTGTTGGCACCTATAAGGGAGAAATGACTACCCTCGATCAGGAAACAGAAGGGGGAGGATTCATACACACACACACACACACACACACACACACACATGCGCGCACACTCAGCTTAAAACTCAGCTTAACTTAAACTTTCCACGGTGATCCACTTTTTGAGATAAAAAAAACAAAAATAAGAGCAGTTTGATTCAGCCCAGCAACATACAATAGATGTATCTCAACGGGACCCAAAAGTTGACAAATCACACAGTCTAAAAGCTTGTTTATTCGTCATCGGTCAGGGTGACAGGCAGGAACAAAATCGTCAGGAAGGAGAAAACATTGCAGACAGGGTGAATAATGTTGCAGGTGAGATGGCTGCAGCTACAGTCAACATGAACAGCAAAGGAAAACAAAGTGGAGTCATTAATGTTCATAAAGTAATAATCCACTGAAACTAATGAGCAGCAGATAAGCAGGCGGGAGGATCACAAGAACAGACAGGTGATCTACAGAGAAAGTCACTGATGACACCTAGTGGACAGGTGTGGTACAACCAAGACTGGAGATTAATGTCCAAACTGACTGAGTACAGTGTGTACCATATTTGTTATAGTATGTTGCTCCAAAGATTTAACTGACCTTTTCTTGAGTTTTCAGCTTGTCTATTTTCTCTAAATACTTGATGTGTCACTTTCCAGTGTAAATACACTGAGGCACAGGAGGTTACATCTCTATTCCATAAATATCTCCCCTGTTCCTTTAAAGGCCCCCACACACCGCCCAGACTCAAACCAACAGCCAACTGCCTTTATCCGACCACTCTGTTGCCTCTCGTCTGACCCGTTCGGCAGAAAAGTTGCATTGAACACACAGCTTCGACGTGCTGCCAACTCCACAGTAGCGTGTACGTTCTGCGCTTGCATGAGATGCGGTGGCGCTAGTGTTGTGTATAAATAAGAAGCTGGACTAGAGGTTTATGCACGCAACTCCCTTTACTTTCGATAAAAACAAAACTTATCTATTTCAGACAAAATCAGCTGCATACTAAACATGCAGCGAGGCGTTACCAAACGAACACAGATTAATTTGTCCTGAACGGACACAACAGCTAGTCTCGTGCCTAGTACTCCAAAACCTGAAAACAGGAAATGATGGAACGGAGTGCATAGAAAAACAAAGCGCACACAGTATTCCGTCCCTCCCACACACCGCGCGGATTCACTAGCACATTGCCAATCAGAATGGTCATATAGCCGGCACACAACCAATCAGAGAATCCAATGGCTCAGACGTCCGACAGCCAACCTCCTCAGACTTCGCATGTTGAATCGGATCAGACGCTGTCCGCGCGGCTCCGAAAGCTTCCAACGCAGCTGTACACACAGAACATATTTGTTCCTGACCTTGTCCGAGTCTCCCCAAACGCTTCAGATGTCCAATGGTTGGGCCTGTGTGTTCCTGCCTTAAAGGCATCCATTCATCACATCTAATGCTACGTCTGAAGCCGGAACATCCTAATCGAAATTTCCAACTTCTGATCTCAAAATATTCCAGGTGCACAACACCAGAAGTTCACAAAAAGCTGTCCGATCATAACAAAATGATAGAGGAGGGAAAACGACACATGAGGTAACATACAACATCATACATTTTATCTTGTGCCACTTTCATACCCAGAAAAGCATCTAAATATTGCTTTCACTCCCCCAATACAATGTAGTCTACAAATACATCCTACTCCGTTCCCATGGCTGCTGGCATTGCTTTGCGTCAGACTTGAACAGTGGTCACTGGCTTGCCACCTGTCACTCCACCACCACCCCCTCCGCGTCCTGACATTAAAGTCCGCTGTTAAACATGTCATGTCAACCTGATATGTTGAAATGTCAATAAAATACGTGGCCTATGACTTGTACAAATTTGAGAGTAATTGTGGTTTGCAGAAACATGAAGTGCTCACATTTTATCCCATTAAAGAAAACATCACGTGAAAAAGGTCAGTTCGACAAAGTGGACACACTGTTCGTCTCTGCTACACAATCGGCTCAGATCCGCTGGATTGCGATGAACTGCTATGTCTGAGGGGACCAAGTGCTGCTTTGTGATCAGCTACAAATATAGAAAATTCATTTGTTCCCCTCCAACCACAGAACATCAGTCATACAGGCAGACCCAGTCCACCAGGAGTTCAGCAGCCTCTGGCCAACTTTCACTGAGGTCTCTACTTCATGAAAGGTGTAAAAAATAATTGCACTTTTCTCCCCGCTTCCCCTTCGACTGTGTGTGTGTGTGTGTGTGTGTGAGTACACTTGACTCCAGCCATGAGTTGTGCTGGAAAATCGAAAACAGAAATTGATGTGCAGCAACAAAATTAACCTCAGCTGAAAGGTAGCAGCTCGGTGTAGTGTTGCCTACCCGATGTAGCACTGGAAGTAAGAAGGCACCTCACAGCAACAAAACTCTGTGCTTGTTTATTATCAAATCTCCCCTTTGATGCTATTCTACTCTTGAACATTGTTGTCTAAAAGGGTTTAAAACACATACAAGCTATATTATAGATATACAATTATAAATATGCACTCGCAGAGATGTTGTAGCATGAACTCTTACATAAATCCTTCATACCTTTCACTCGCTGTGCTCCCGATTGTTATTTTCTCCTGTCAATCTCACAATTTCAAAGTGATAATTATCAAATGGGTGGTAATGTTGGTAATGTGTCGTGTTACCTGGCAACCTAAACCAGAAGCAGAGGAGAGCATGCCCGAACCACCCTCCACTACTCGAAAGAAGAATAAAGCTCACACATTTCACTCCACTTGGTGTGAGACCTTGCTCTTTTGCGATGGCAAATTCAGATTTTGACCTTTGATCACAATTTGTACATTTCTGGCTCTTTAGGTGATTTGTTGATGATGAAAAAAGAACTGCAGCATTGTCCCTTTATGCACACTGATAACAGACAAATGTCTAATCCAACTTGAAAATGATTTAAGTACATTTAAAAACATTTGATACTGTATTGCAGAATTTCAAGTTCAAGTTTTTTGCTTTCCTGTAATATTTAGATTTTAGCCGGCTGCACAGTGACATTCATTCATTAATCAGCAACTAAACTCAAAACCCAAACTGTGATGGCCAGTTAATAAGGGGAGGTAAAATTAAAGGTTAGAAAATACAACAAATGCGGCGCCAAACAGGAGCGCTAGTGGGCCAACACCATGCTGACTGGGATTTGATCAGCTCTCATGTCACATATCACAGGCAGAGAGGATTTGACAGTCAGTGTAATTGAACCTGAGGCTCGCTCACAATGTCTCAGGCCGAATGTTTGACAAGATAGAAGGCTCAGATCAGCTCCAAACTAGCTAAAAATGAAAAGTATGCACCTGAATGAATATCACTGATATTACATTAACTCTTTAAGTGGATCAAGTGGAAGATTGTATTTTAAACTCTATTATGGACCAAATACAGGTGAACTTCTTTAGCTCCAGATCACCGTCTCCTGTCTAACCTAATTATCCCAGCATGCAAGGGTGAAGGTAATCTGGCACTTATTGATCTGGGTTTACTGCTAATACTGTGCTTTCTGCACAGCAGCCACCCCCCCAGTGGACCGCTGCTTTTTACTGGTTCCATTCCCTGCCACTTTGCATCTCAATGACAGCCATAGAGATCACTCAATATACAATAAATGGTGCTGTGATTGTTTCAGCTTGTGGCTTATTAAGAGGCGCAACACAAGGCGCCCAAAGCACAGTCGTGTGTCTTATAAATAACCTCTAACTGAAAAAGACAGCATTTTAATTGTTGCAGGATGGGCGTCCTAACTGGCAGGTCTTGAATTTAAATTTAAATTTAATGTAGAGCGTTGGACAATGATTTGCGTATTGCTGTGACTTTGAGCGTTTCTACTGAAACAACAGTTCTATCAGAACAAACTATTACTGGACTTATTAAAAGAAAGGCGAGCCTTCTGTTAATATTACCTCACCAAAAGTTTCTTAACAGTTTCTTAAAATGACACTTTGGGGAAAAAAATTCTTATTTGCTTTCTTGCTGAAAGTTACATGATAGTGTTGATATCACTCTTATCTCTGTGCGCTGACTGTGGATCCAGAGCAGTGAGGCAGTTAGTCTAGCTTAGCATGGCACCATCCTTATACTATACATGAGGACAATTTTCTCATATCAAAAGGCAAGTTTTTTTTTATACAAAATGTAGGCAAGAACAACCAGGCAACAAAAATATTGGTAAAGGAGAATCCAAGAAAAAAAATATGAACAAATCAGAAACTGATGGCAGCTAGAACATAGAGGATATACGAGGAGCAAAAACAGACAAACTGACAAAGAGTGAGGGAAAAACATCGGCTTAAACAAAGGGGGATGAATTAACAAAAGAAATATAGCTTTGCAGACAAAACGGTGGGTAAAGGACAAAGACAGGAAGTGGACAGTGACAACACGTGAGGATGAATTCTACAAAGTAAAACAGGAAACATTTAAAACTAAGAACCAAAGCCATGCCACAAAGCAAATACGTGCTTTCCAAAGATGATTTTGAGAGACGTTCTTGGAATAGAAGGTATCAGAAATGTTTAATCTTATTGTGAGACAAATTTTCTTTCTGTTGAACTCAATCTTGACAGGCAAGTGGATTAAGGAAAGATAACTATGACAGACAATAGGTGAAAAGTCTTGTCTTGAAAGTTGTTGGCGCTTAGACTATACAAGCACATTTTGTAATCAAGGGGCTGAGTAGCAGCAAGATGAGTATACCCATGGAGCCCAGACAGCGGTGGTGGTGAAGGCTGATGACTCTGCTGAGAATGATGAGGCTGAAGCAGGTGGACGTGCAAAAACTAAACAAGGGACTAAACAACTCAGGGTTCAAAATGGGGGTTAGATATTATATGAACTTGGTCATTTAGGGTTCAGATTTTGTTCATCATTCATAGTAGTATAGTATATCAAATATCTATTTTTTACAACATGAGTACAATGTGTTATCATCTGTTCCCACTTCCTCCCAGCATGAAGCATACTTGATTTAAATTCCCCCTGACTGTACAATCCCACACCCCATGATCCCTTCTTCTTCTTGTAATGTCCACGTCTCCAGGCAGCCAAGCCTCCATTAGTGACACTGATTAACCCCACTTTGTCTGGCAGTCTAGCACTTGATGGGGCCGGACAGGCGACACTCTGAAAACGGGCCGGTTGGAGGAGAGAGGCAGCCTGATTTTATCACATCTCCATGAGGCCATTTCATCTGCTGATTGAAACAAAGACGTACAGGAATACAGCTGAATGATATTTGATATTGCAGTATGACTTGTAATTTGAATGACACACCATATATGTGTCCCCTCCAGAGGGGAGTCTCATGGCTAGTGGATATTACATAATTTAAAAATAGTGTTAAATTATATTAACAGTTAACAGCTGAACCTTATTTGCTTCAATGGGCTGTGGCCTCATTTGTTTGTTTGTGGATGGATGGATCAAACAAGGCTGTGATGCTAGAGACCAGTACGTCAACAGTGGCAGAGCAGACCAGCATACCTGTGATTTCTAAGGTCGAGTCAGTTATTAAAACATACAATCTGTAAATATGTAAATGCTCTGCCAATTTTTACAAGTTAGCACTGTGTACGAATGTAATGTGACCTGATCAGAGCCCTGAACGTGTGCACTGTAGGGTAGCGGCTAGTTCTTGAAAACTATGCACGCGACAGCAACGACCTCGCAAAGACATCTGGCATGAGGAGTTTGCACGAGCGCTCTGCTTTGCAAGTTAAAATCAAAGACAAACAAGTCATACAACTGGCTGAACTTCAAGGGCATCCAAAAAAAAATTCAAACATTGCTGTGAATGAGAGCCTGCCAGGACTGAACGTGTTATTTGGATAGGAAATGAGACTGGCAGGGGGCAGGATTACATGAGAATAAGTGTGACTCCAACTGTCCCAATATCGGCCGTAACTCCCAGAAGTGTTTGTTCGCTGCAGCTGCCTGAATTGACTCCAGTTGAGATGAGAGACGAATAAGGTAAAAGTAGTCGGATGAAGTAAAAATAAGATATTACACAGCAGTGCTACCAGCTCTCACACAGGGATCAAAAGTTTCAAATACATGAGATTATTATTATGTCTGTTTTATAATATGCGAAAGAAATGCAGATAACAGATGTAGTTAGCACAGAGGAGTAAGAGGAATCTTAGAAGGCAGAGGGCAATATTGGCAATATTGATTTAAGAATTTGTTGGGGGATAATTGATCAGTTGTGTAACAGAAATGTATGATACAGTCATGTACAAGTCTGCCAGCTATTACAAGTAGCAGCATTGGTTAGTTGATTGATTCAGTCTCAGCACTGTGTGTTGATATTTGGTCATATGAAATAGCAAAAACAAAATAAACTCAAAATATTTAGAGTCTAGAGTCTTTAAAACTTACAACAAAGAGTAATAATTGAACCTTTCAGGTGCTACATGAGTTATAAATACTGATGAGCTTTGCTTTTCCTGTTTATATAAAACCTGTCACATATAATAGAAAAAACTAAAAGACTGGTAATTGTTTGACCCAGAAAATTTCATTTGAGCAATGTGATGAAGCCAAGAACTGAAATGCAAGATCATTGATACCATTTACCATGGATTCAGCAAATAAATATTATTGTTAGCAAGTAAATATTAAACTGGAGAAAACCTTATCAGGAACCAAGGAAGAAGCTTTAGATAGTTGTGTTTGTTTTCTTGATTAAAATGTCATTTCAACATACTACACTTATAAATATCAATATTGATATTTCACTCCATTTTCTAACCCACGTACAGTATGCTTTATAAACTCTCTTAAAATTAATTATTCACCCCATTTACATCAAAGAGGTTTAAACACATTTGTGTGACTGATATGAATTATATTAATCATGCTAATTAATCATGATAAAGAGAACGCTTATAATTGTGGTTTTGCAATTTGCAATCAGCCATTTCAGAAAATCAGTTAATTAATATATTCATTATATAATGCTAATTATTACTGTTTAGTAAACAGCTTAGTCTCACTCCACAAATCTTTACTCTTGTGGAACTCTATTCTTGTTTGACTGTGGTTGCTCTCCAGTTTCCTCTTCACAGTCCTCTATGCTATGGTAATTGTTTTATATTGCAGGTCTGCATTACTCAAAAAGGGTCAGAGGAGTTACGCTCATTTGGGGTTTGCTTTAATACATCTGGCCCTTTTCTGGCATATTTTCTCAGATGCACTAACAGGAATTACATGGAGGGGAATTGAGAGGTGGAAGGTGCAGTGCTCATTAAAGCCCCCGAGAGCTGGCCTCACTTCTTTTATCTCAAATGAGTGGATCAGAGGTCTGCTGATGGATTGCTGACTGCGTGTGGGAGATTGTTTTACTCTGTAGGGTGCACGCCAGGTAACTCATGTTGTGGATTTGCAGTTGCATACAGATAGGCCCCAGATTTTGATGGACACGTTTTGAGATTGAATGTGGACTGAAATATTTCAATGTGATGCAAAAGACTGATCCTGCTACCACATAGAGACTAATCTGCATGTTTATATAGTCAGATGATGCAAATAAGTAAATAATAACCCCTGCTAAATGCTAATTATCACTGCTTCCACATGTGTACATTTTTGCTTCTTTGTGGAAAACAAATTATCGCTTGTGCTGATCACATAATTATCTGGCACACAACAGTCTGCACTCACGCAGTTTTCCATTATTATTTCACAAGTCGACGTGAAATTGGTCATTGTTTTGGTCGATGCTCTCTGCAGCATCAGCAGCAGTAATCACTGGGCAAAACACTGCAGCAGAAAACTCCAAAGCTCAGATGATGAATTATGAAATATGAGGACAAAAAAATAAATAAAAAATCCAGCTGGCTGAAGATGATCGCAATCCAGATAGCAGCTACGGATAGTGGAAATACAGAGAAGCATTTATCTGAGAATTATTTACAAACAATACAATATTGTTTCTTGTAAAAATACATTTTAGCCTGACAAAAACAAAATGTCTTGTCTCAGCATCGGTTGGATTAAGTCTGATATTGCTTACATTTCAGTCCTTGGAAGGCATCACAACAGTCTTGTTAACAGTCACACTGTAACATCAGCAGCTGCTACAGTGACTTCAGGTCAACCTGTGATTGAAGTCTTTATGTGAGAGAATTCACCAGAGCCTGGGCCAAAGAATTAGCTGTTTGGTATGCAGACAGACACACTAGTCCAATTGAGACATCACACTGTGATCCACAGCCCCTAATCCGTGTTGTTCGTGTTCATGACTGTGCGGGAATGTGCTCCTCATAGCAACCGAGTGATTAGGGTTTTTTGAAACATCTCAAAATTGTATTCTGTGTCACGGACAGACAAACTCTCCATTTTAATTACACTCTGACTCATTCCTATGCAGCCACTTGTCAAATTCTTGTATGTAATCGCGACGTTGACACTGCTACCTCAGTGTCCGTTTCATTTACTGCTCATCTATCCATTTCTTGTCTGCTAAATCCCTTTTGCAGGCTGTTGTTCCTTTGGTGGCAGCGAGGCAGAAATGTGCAAATACATTTTGTAAAGAGATCACAAACAGATGGTTTTTAGTCCTCATCGGAGGCTGTGTGTATATCTGTAAACCTGGTCCCTATTGTCTGAAAAACCTGGAAAATAAATCTGCTCACGCTGAGACACAGTAACACCTTGCATTTGAGCTCAACTACAGCACAATATGCATTAGATCGTAAAGTGCACTTAAAGGTATATTATGTCAGATTTTCCTTGAAAATAATGTGTAGCCTCATACAAAAATAATCTTCTCAGTCATCAGCTAAGATCCGATAGAAGTGTCGGTGTGCATCTGCACAGACCCAGCCCTCTGAAAGAGAATTCCCAGGTACCTATCAGCTACCTTTCACCTTTGAATGGCGTTTACATACATCTGCACAGTATGCCTTTAAGTGGCACAGCCAGTTTCTATTTTAAATCAGGGTGTAGCTATACACAGCCATGCACAAGCAACATGTTCTCACTCCCAACTTGTCAGATCAGAGAGCTTGGTCAGAGGCCTTAAGCTTCAAAAAATGACACTCTACCAAACCCTTTAGCGTCAGTTTTCTGGGTGTGAAGGGCTCCGTAGTCAAGTTGGCAACAATAGGTTATATACAATGTCCAGGTAGACTTTCAAAATAAGGCCTGCTGGCAAACGTTTGACATATTAGGACTTTTGGACTGTTATCAACATTGTCAAAAGGTTGTGCCTGGTTGGTTAAAGCACTAAAACTCGGCTAGGTTTCAGAAAAAGATCATACTTTGGGTTAAAATAAAAAAAAGTTCAGTCTTGTTACTTACAGTAACACAAGTTACGCAAGTGACGTAACTCACATCATATAACGTAAGTTACGGAATTTACATATTGTAACTTACTTAAATAATATAACTTAAAAACAAATCACTCTTGACTAAATTCTAGTGAATGACCTATCCAGCCACCTTGACCATCCCCCAACATGGACAATTCTCGCTCTTCATACCAGTGCCTGGAGAAGTGGGTAAGTTGTGCTGCGCGTGCAGCCGCTTTTGCCAGTCCTACATTTCCCATAATGCATTGTGCGGCCAGCATTTATGCGCCAGGAGAAAAAAACGCCGATTACGATGACAACGTGTCTGTTACACCAAGTAGTTTCGAGCAATCTGATTGGTCGAGAGAGCGTAGCTGGCAGAACGGCTACATGTTCAGCCTCCGGGTGCCGTGGGACAAGCTGCTGTTACTGTCCGCTCCATTTACAGCCATTAGTGTGTGTGGGGCGTTCACTTTCCTGACTGCTGACAGCCGCTATGGTCTGCCGGACCGTCACTGGCTGTTTGTTGTGTTCAGGTCTCTGTGCTGATGTTACACACACAGACACACACGGTGGAAGTACACACACATTGACAAGAGTGGAAACGAATGGAGGCGGACCGCAGTCGCGGCCGTTAGAAGCGGATATACGCAATGTCGCCTGAAAAATAAGTGGGTATACGCCGTATACC
>OMLP01028266.1:0-21433 GCA_900302685.1 Spondyliosoma cantharus
GAGATGACAGTTTGATTGCATACAGCCTTTTGGCCACTTTTCTCGTGTGTGCCAGTTGACAGTAAGGATTGTGAAGTTTGCATTAATCATTCTGGCCCCAAGGAGAAGCAGAGACGGCGGGAATGGTTTCCTCTGACTGCTTGTTGAATGGGAGGAAATGTTGGCGCAGACTGACTGGTCCCTCTGTGTGTGTGTGTGTGTGTGTGTGTGTGAGTGTGTGTGTGACTGTGGGTCAGCGTAGCAGTGACATATATCCTCCTAAAGGCCAGGAACACGGCCACCTTGCTTTGAATGGAGCCGTGTGTCAACAGAAAAGAAAAGGCCGTGGCGCAGAGAGCCGTGAAATGCACTGATCTAAATTTACACCTTTGTGCCTTTTCTTACAAATATGAGAGGGGGACCTTATTTACCATCATCATCATCATCCCAATTAGCAACATCATCATCATCATCATCATCATCATGGTGGATGATGTTGTAATAAAAGGTTCAGATGGTCACTTGCAGGGGAAATGTGTTGCTTAAATCACTGAAAACACACAATGAGCATTTTCAATCTTTTGTGATTTTAAGTCCCGGAAATAACTGCAATAATTGGTGCAGACTGACCGGTCCCTTGTTGAATAATGCGCGCAGGACTGTGGGTCAGTGCAGCAGTGATACTTGTCTTCCTGAAGGCCACGGACACTGACACCAGAGAGCCGTGAAATGCACTGACCCGGATAGAGGCAGAGCATTTTCAGCGACGGCACAACTTTCGCGAGCTTTTTTTCTTGATTCCATCATGATCAATACCATCATCATCATCATCATCATGGCAGATATTGGTGTAATAAAGGGCTCAGGTGGTCACTTGTAAGGGAAATGTATCACTCAAATCACTAAAAATGAGCATTCCCAGTGATGTAAGCAACACTTACAGGCACTTCTACCATTTCACAGTCATGTTTTTCATGATTTTAAGTCCTGGAAATAACTCTACAGTAATTCAACAGCTGACAAATCTCCCCATCATGCATGTTATATAGTGTTTGTTCGATATCTGTGACTGATTGCAGCCTGTCACATGCCTGCCTGTATTCCATGGAAGCACCCCACTCCCATCCCTCCAAAAGACAGCTCCATACATACCTTTTTCTTTGATGCCTCTGACTTTTTGGACATGTTTCTTAGCTTTTTGTGCAAGTGATTTAAAACCTGTAAGCAAAGAAAATAGAGGAAACTTTACAACTATTCAATCATCATTCAGAAGCATCAACGCGACCCAGGTGGACAGCTGCTCTTACCTTTGCGTAACAGAAGGTGATGAGCAGCAAGGGCAAAACGTAACCAAACACAAACGTGCAAACCACGTAGACTTTCTTCTGGTTTTGAGATGGCCACACTTCCCAGCAGAAGGTGTGATTCTCTCCCCTGTGGAAAAGGTTCTGGTAGTACATGACAGGCGCAGCCATGGCGAGGGAGAGCGCCCAGATCACCACCACTCCGATCAGAGCGTGCTTGGCCACCCGGATGGAGGAGGACTTTCTGGAGTGCACGATGGCAATGTACCGGTCCACGGACATGGCAGACAGGGTGAAGATGCTCACCAGCATGGACACGGTGAAGAAATAGTGGATGAATTTGCAGATGAATGCGCCCAGGACCCACGTCGGCATCATGTAGATGGTGGACTGGAAAGGGATGCAGAAGAGCAGGTAGGAGAGGTCCGCGATGCTCAGGTTGAGGATGAATATGTTGGTGGTGCTCCGTGGCTTCCCCGGTTTGCTCCGGGCCAGCACGGTGATCACCATGGAGTTACCCAGAACGCCGAGCGTAAAGATGAGCCCGAAAACCAGCAGCGTGATGAAATTATCCGTGCCGATGCCGAACAAAAGTTTCTGGTCCTCTTCATCCGCTCTGCTGATGTTCCACAGCTCCTCCAAGAGCCACACGGAGTCGGTTAAGTTCATGATCTCCCTTTTTTCCCCCCCCCACTTTAGATTAACTTGAAACTTTACCAAAATGACCTATGGGAGGTGTGTGTCGCGCTGCTGCTGCTGCTGCTGCATGGCACAGTTTTAAGCGCACGGTTTGTCGGTCCGGCGCGTCTCCATGAGCGCTCCAGTAGACTGTTTTTCCTTTCTTGTGTATGTTTACCATTTACCATCACATTACTAATATGTGTATACAAATCTCCCAGAGCCGTCCAGTTCTCTGTACATTCATCAGTCTCGCCGCTGCGCGTCTTGGCGTCTCTGCTTTTGCGCACCCGATGTGTGCGCTCCGACCGCGCTGCTCCACTCTGTAGATTCTTGCTCTTCTCCGCGCCTGGACTTTCCCCACTCACATGATAGCAGGGGCTGGGCTGTGCCGTTCACGTCAGCACCTAGTGTAGTCAAGAAACGGCGAGGGTGGAAAAAAACTGAAATATTTATCTGGGTACGTTTTGTCCTGAAACAATTCCTGCGGGCTACAATTCCAATGTCAGGGGCCAATGCCATTTTCTTAGTCTGGCTCATTTAGTTTTGAAACAGTGTGGTTTGTGTGCAAATGTGGTTGATTATCCGCTGTATGCCCCAAAGAAATCTGATTCAGTTGTCCTGCAGTGATTGCTTTATTTGAGTGTTAATTCTCTTTTGATATTCAGGAAAAACAAGCTTTCTAAGCATGTCAAAAAGTTCAGTGTTGTCCCTTGTTGTCTCCTGTTATTTCAGCAATAGAAATGAATGGAAAAATATGCAGAAATCAAATATATATGGTGACTTATCGGGGAGCTGCAGTGCACAAGCAATGTGGAGTGAAAGCGTTGATTTTTATGATCAGATCGAACGTTGCATTACAAAGTCATATTTTTTTCTTTGCAACAATAACAAAACACCCCAAATGTGCTAATAATCATTCATTGTATTTAATCAGATTATGATGTGTTTACCTAAACTGCTACACGGTTCCATAAGGATCCATATTGTCATGTCAGACACCAGATGTGGACCTTGATTCTGACAAATTGGTGAAACTTCAAATGACCTCCAACTCTAAAAACTCCTTTTTAATAACTGTGTAGCTGTGTTTCTGGAAGGCTTCTGGAGCCCTGACATTCAAAACTTCTTCAGCAGTTGAGCTGATGTCCCAGAAGACTGACGGCTCGTTGCGCAGTCCGAGTGAAAGGCTTCCTCATGACATTTTCATGTGTGAACTATATTGGCTTATTTTCTACTGTCATGTGAAGCCATCTGAGTAGAGCTTATCACGCCCCAGTTCGCTGACAACACGTTATTGAAATACTATAGCGATCATATCCCCCCTGATCACAATGACCTGTCTCTGACTGCCGCAGTCGTAAGCCAGCGCTTAATCGATCAGTCGGACAGGCCGGCCATGTGCAGGTGTCTGATGTGGTCGATCAGTGCTGCTGGTGTATGATTATCTTTACCAGTCGTGACAGAGTCAGCTGGTACTTTTTTCACCTTGTGTGAGTACCTCGGCAGGTTTATATGCTGTCTGACTAATTGTGTTAGTGGGACAGTGTCACAATTGTGCAGTGATAAAACCTTTCAGGTAAACTAAACTCACCATAAACCTCAATATAGCCGAGAGTAGTGGCGGATTAGGTGATAATTCTGAGTAGGTTCATCACTGCAAGCGACTCCTTTATTGTTTTCCTAAGGTTTTGAATGGTCGCGTTTCTGTAGGAGCTGTTTGTTTTCTTTGTCGGTTCAATTCTTCTTCTTTTTTTTTTTTTCGCAAGCAGGCTTTCTCAGGAGTAACCACTCAATCATAAACATCAAATTCGTATTTTCTATTTGTTATTCCAGACTTCTTCTTGTTCATTTTTTCTATATTCATTGTGGCTATTTTGCAACAAAATGTGCCATATGTATGAAAATCTATACTTTTCAATTTCTGATTCTGATTAGCCAGAAAAGGATTTAGAACAGCTAATGCAAAGGCTTTTTGTGAAATGGTCATTTTGTTGTTTTGTATTAAAAGGGCAATATGTAAGAAGATTAAGATTTTTAACATTATGATGTCAGTGTGTTTAATTACAGAGATATATACTGAATATAGCATGTTAGCCAGCTACAGGTCCAAAGAAACAATGTAAAACAATGCTCCCCTGGGCCCCAGTCTGTACCACTAGCTGCACGGCTAACTGAGCTAACTAGCTAACAGCAGCTACAGTAAGCAGCAGTTAGCAGTCACTCTCTCGATATACTGCCCTCTTATTTGCTTAAAGTAGCGATTTCCTTACATATTGCACCTTTAATCAGTGATATAAAAAAGACTCAAATTGATTCTTTTTCAGTGTCACATTCATACACATACTTTCATACTATCAAATGCAGCAGTTCAAAAATATGTTCAAAACAGTTCACAGCATCAACAGATTCCTCTTTTGCAGGGAGAGGTGCTGGCTGTATTGTATTTCCTTGTGAACAGTGATTGCCTCCATGTCAGAAGGCACGCTTCTTTTTCGCTGTCCATTGTTTGCCTTCCTACTTCTCTGCTGCCATCCTTTGTATTGGTTTGTGTCCCATTAGACCCAGCTGTGTTAGGAGAAATGAAACACGAGCAGATTCTTCTAACTCAGCCGGCAGCGATGGCAACGGAGGTGAAAAAGCACGGGTGCTGCTGTCAGACTTTCGGGGCTCAGGAGTGCAGCTCCCTGCTCGCCGTGCCTCCCAGCAAACAGAAACGGTGCTGACAAGATGCCAGACAGCATGTATACACATCACAACAGCCATCCATCCATCTGGGCATGATTAGATTGAATGTAACCTCTAAATGGTCACTATAATTGTTATTCAAAGGTCAGACACAACAACAACCAATACAAAACTTATAGATAAAAGGTTATTCTGCTCTAATATAATGAAATATTTAGTTTGTACTAATGGCATTTTGTACAACATTACATTAGTTTTGGGATTAGATTCAGTAAAACTGATATTACTTCTCAGGGGCTGAACATGAAGCTGAAGACAGCAAGGTTATCCAGGCTGAATACAATTATACTACAATAATAATTATTTTCTATTGCAGAATGCTGAGAATGAATTGAAAGGTTGTCGTTGTCTGAGGAAGGAAGCTGCTGTGTAGTCTAGTGGTACGGTGCGACACTAAGACAAAGTCCCCATTGTCATTTTACAGTTATTAATCTTACATTGTCACAGATATATTACATCATCTTCTTGCAAACAGCTATTTTTAAAAAAGAATAATAGTACTCAAAATGTGTTGCATCCTTATTTCAATTTAATTCAATCGGCTTTATTGGCATTACATGTTATATGTGCCAAAGCACAATTAGGATTATTAAAAAAATAAGGATGGAAATGTAAAAAAAAAAAATAGTGTGATTAACAATGTCAGTTATCTGATCGACTATATATAAAAAAGAAGAAAATAACACATATGATAATTACATGTATATCCTATTTCAATTTGTATGTGTATGTACGTAAATACAGAAACACATAGAAAATAAATAAATACAATAATTCCTGTCAAATTTTGGAAAAAGGGGCATTTGTACATATCAATAATAATAATAAATAGCAATAATTCTTCCCTACTATTTGGTAATTAGTTAATTACTGGTTAGTTATTTCTTAATACTTGCTTAATACTCACTTGCTTCCCAATAAAATGTACCTATCAAATCAAGATCTTTACCAGAGGAGGTGCTGGTCCTCATACTGCTTTTGTCCACAGGGGCTGCCAGAATCAACAGAAAATTATTGTTCCTTTTAGCTGCTTTAAATATTGGAGCCAAAGAATGATCAAAATTTATGAAGGAGACTCATGTCTATGTCAAGCTTCAGAAATGCAGACTCCTAACATTTCCCATGATACATCTAAAGCAAAGCATTTGTCAGACTTCCCCTCCCTGTTGAATACCCATGTCCTCCATCTCTAATTCAAGACTGAACGAAGTTATTATTGTCTTTTGAGAAAGCTCCCTCCAGTGCCACAGAAGACATTATTCATCTATTTTCAAAAGCTGAGTGGGACTCCTCACATATCTCTTTAAAATGCTACTGAATCTCAAATGTCACATTTTCTAACATACCCAGGCCATAGCAACAACAACTTTGTCCCAATAGTAAGAGGCAGAAAAGGAACTGCAGTAGATCTGGTGGCACGTTATCACCGACCAGCACCCCTAACAGTAGGGTGTTATTTTCTTTTTGACATTCTTAATGACATCTTCCACTAGGTGGGGCTATTTTGTATTGCAGAGATGCGTTTTGAGACTCTTTAAATCCAACTGTGATGGAGTTGTTGATGTAGCTTAATGTGTATGAGTGTTTGAGCCATGCTCAGTGTCTGTTTCTGCTGCTGTCTCTGGCCCTAATTTACTCTCTCTGTGTTCAGTGGGTGGTCATCAGGGGAAATAATGGGAACACTATACCAGCCAATTTAATTTGGCAGAATCACACAGGTTAATGTCTGTGGCTTCGAACAGAAATTGCATATGCAGCTCCAACTTTTGGGGGATGCATAATCACATTGAGAACATACCCGTACAGTCAGTTCTGTAGATGTAGTTTTTGTGCTTGTGTTGATGCAGCAGCTTGTAAGGGTTCCTTTCAACAGAGGATGCTATTTTAGGAATTAGATACGCTTTCTGTGTTACTGAGTATCCCTTAATTGAATCAGGCATGCTGCACTGCACATTTTCAGTCACAAAGATAAAGCAGGTCTTTGTCAGTCAAAGTCCCCAAAATGAAAAGGTTATCTTTTATTGAAGCTTGGGAGAGTTCAAGCTTGGAAAAAGTCTAAGCAGTAAAGTCTTTTTATTACTTCCATATGTCAGCATAATCGTTAGAGACAACAGAGAAAGAGTTCACCCCATAACTTCAGGGAAAACCTTGAATTAAAGTGTGTGAGCAAGTGTTAGCTGTAGACTGGTTTTATAACGGGCTTTCAACAGTTTACGTGATATTTAAGGTTGGTTTCCACCATGTAGAGAAACACGTGAATTAAACCTTACGATTTAGTTTTACTCAAAGCCAAATCTTCATATTTTTGGGTGAATGTCTGGATGCAAACATGGCTTTCAGCCTTATCAGTCGTATGGGTTAGGGTTGTATGAATGATTTGTATCCATTGCCATGCCTAGCAGTGGTTGTGGCTTTACTCTGTGCCTGAGATGTTATCTCAGCTTTTTCCCCCTTCTACGTGATTAAACCTAAAAAGGTGAATCGAGGCGATGTTGAATATCCATCAGCTCCTTCTCGGAGGTCATTATCCAAATGTCTTGCGATAAAGTGCAGTCACTCATAACTGCCCTGACATGCGCTTTTCATTAGGAAAAGGTGGATCGTTGTTTAAATGACATTTTCAGTAACCCTGAACATTCAGAATAAATTTACATGAGCATAATTAAAATGGGAGATGTCTAATGAAATCTCCCGGAGGAATACTAAGGTCGCTGCCTAGATTACTTTCCAATTTTACGCATCCTGTCACTGCTTCACGTTTGGTCAGTGCTTGTGGGTGCTTTGAACAAATTTGCTGAGCAACTGTAATTTCTCACTGACAGGCCTATAGTTTTGGTTTTGCATTGAATCATTTCCAATGCAAACCACAATCTATTTCTCCACTTAGCTGAAGTCTCATATGTGTAAACATGCCATATAGACAGGCCAACAGTCTTATAGCCGAATGCAGCAAAAATACATATGGGACACAGAGGAGTAGACCAGGAGCTGGCTGCACCAGCTGCTCAATAAATTCGAACTTAGCTCAGTAATTATGCACAGTAAGTAAAAGGAGATTAACCTCTCACTTAATTAAAAGAGGTTGTTCCTCACAAACTCTTTAGAGATTAGTTCACACAAAATATTAACACCCAGCAACTGCAAGGTCAAACTGTGCACGGCTAATTGAAGTGCAACCTGCCATTAGCTTGCTTATACATAATGATAGTTTAGACCGAAGAGCTAAGAAGGTAATGGAGTATTGTCAACTCATCTGAGCTGACACAATATATCTCAAATTACAGAATGCTAATAACATTAGCATAACGGGACTGAATGACCATATCACTTTGGATTAGTTTAGTGAGTGTGTTGCGGGTGGCCATGACATCACTCACTCACTCAGACATTCATTCAATCACTGTGTTGTGCCTAAACCCTCATGTATTTCCTTCCTCATCAGGCTGGCACACTCAGGCTGACACACCTGCAGCAGATCTGAAATCGCTACCGCCCAATTACCAGCCTGTTATATAAGCCAGCAAGTTCAGTTGCTCGAGAGATATAGACTCAGCAACACCTTAGTCCCATATTATGATTTGTTAAATACCTCTTTCTTTCAGTAATCTTTGATTTAGTTGTTACTTTATTTTGGCCTGGAGATGGCCGGCAGTACTACTTTTCTGTTTAGTTTTTAAGTTTATAATTTGGTTTTGTCAGGCAGGGAGGGGGGCCAGCTTCAACGTCCCTATAGGGGGTGGCCTGGCCCCCCCTCCATTTTGCTGAGTTTGGCCGGCATCTCCAGGTCCCTTTTGGTTTGCTGACTTCTTTATTTGGTAAAGTATTTATATTGCATTTCAGCTATGGTTTTAATAAAGAATGTTTATTTCCTTGTGGGAAAAGTTGGTTAATAAAACCCGTTAAAACGTTATATTTTCTGGTGTCCTTCTTTTATGTTGAAGTCTCCAATTTGAGCCACTGGTTAATTTATTTAATTGTTTGGAGGCCGTAACAGAGTGATACATGCAAATTGCTACAAATTGTAACATAGAGCCCCTTTATAAATTGTATGAATAGCCTTCCCCAACCAATAACAGGCAGACAATGTTAAACACTATTTCTCCAAAAGTATTACAATGTCATGCTTACATTTATTAAGGATTGGAGTTCATTTTGGATATTGTATTACAGATTGTAATGGTGCTCTGCTTACATGGTGGGGGAGAAAATTCTTCTTTGGAGATACAAAATTGGTGAATCACTGTTAAATCCTGAAAAGTATCGCAGCGTAGAAAATATTTGGAAGACCTTGGGGTGAGACCTCGGGTTGTCTCAGTTTGTTGAAATATGCTCGTTGGCTGGATTTCAGCATAACCAAGATACTTGAGAGAGCTGAGGAGAGCCATACGTGCCCCTCCTTGTGGCGTTGGCAGAAGGGTGTATTTTGGCAACAGGGAAAAGCTGTTGACAAATTTCCACCATACTGAATTCTGTTTCAGTTAGGGGAACAATTTATAAGATATGGCCATAATTTTAGTTTTAAACATTTAAAGAAGAACTAACATTACCAACAGAATGTGAAGGAATAACAGCCTTGGTGTTATATCAATGACATCTATGGCCTTTGTTGCAAATATATATACTGACATTAGCGTGATAGCCAGATAACCAGCCAGCCCCGGCCCATCCTGTCCTGTAATACTACTTTGTATCTCAAACAGGCGGTAGTCCCATTGTCCCTGTCTCTCTATCGCAAGAGTCGAGTCGATGAATGAAACTGAACTAAAATCTTAGCCTAAAACTAATTCAGAACTTACATTGGACTTTATACCCACTTGTCATAAGATCCTTTTTTCATTTTGTCTCAATGCACCATTGGCCATGTGTTGTACAACCCTATTACCCAGGTTATTCTGACCTAGCTAGAACTTCTGTATCGCTCCAAAACCACATTAATTCAATACACAGTTAACAATGCAATTACAAACGGCTTTTTCTGGGTATACAACGCAGACGCCAGAACACAATGTGCTCATTTGGGAAGTGCCGAGGGCCCCTGTATGAAGGTAACTGTACTCTTATTTGTTTTAGAACAATCATTACCTGCCTAATTGCTATACAACACTCAAGTATTTATGAAGGTGGTGAAGCTTAAGTTAATCAAGACATCTGAAGCAACATTTGCTTAATGAAAAGTTAGTTTACTCCATTTACTGCTAATCATATATAAATTGCTAAAGTTAAGTTGTAGGTTCTTGTATGTTGCCTTTCTTTGCTCATTACAGCTAAGTGGGCTTTGCTGAATGTTGATCATCATGACCTGGTAAGGCCTTTACATCCGGACATCTACAGGCTGCTGCTCATATTAACAGACCAGAGAACAGCACGAGAGAAGGCACGCTGTACAAACAAAGCTGGAAGATCGTTAAACTACATCTAAATGAGCCTTTTAGTTAAGGATGAAAGGAAATCCATCTTGCTGCCACATGCATGAGTACTTTCAATCAGTCTAATTATGTTCCTGACAAATACAGATGAGAGCAAGACACCTGGACATATTTCCAGCGAGCAATCAAGCAAAATATCTAGTGATACAAAAAACATGAAATCATAAGGATGTGTCTCCATCTGTCCTCGTCTGCAACTGGTGAAAACGGAAAGCCCTGTTATCCTTGTGGAGATTTGTTTTTGCGATCAATAATGAGGATATGATTTCTAGCTTTGTGTAAAGGTAATTTGACCGCATATATCATGCTAAGCAATAAGAACATGTTTCCCTCAACACAGATACAGAACACGGACGACAAACTACCCCCCTTTTTTCCCTGAGATACTGTGATGGATAATCTATGCTGTTTTAGGCCCATTACCTCAACCGGGGCCTGGATATTTCCATGACAACGAGTTTCTGTATCTCTGTCCAAATCGGTCCAGGTTCTAAACTAATGGGTTATTATTATATGACTGACGATGTTGAGTCATTTTCTCTGCCTTGGGCTGATCTCCCTTGATTGTGCCAGCAGGCCCCACCACTCACCACCACCCCTCACCCCGTACTGTCCAACCCTGCAGTAACAATAGCCATCAGGAGTCAGATTGGATTGGACCCGGTCCTCCCGGATACATTATCAGGGGTGATTTGATCTCTCTGGTCATCGCTGCATCATCGTATTACAGCATCAAATCTGATCATCTTTAAGCAGGATTGCTATGGCTCAATAAATTGTCATGTGACGGACCATGACTCCAAAAAATCTGACCGGTGAAATTCAGCACTCTACCTCATGGATATCAAACTGCACTGAAGCTGTGTTACCATATATCACAACTTCTCTGAAGGTTTTAAAATATTTTTAGGACATTTTATATAGCATAACCACCCACAGGACAGTAAATCTAGCGCTATCATCAGGTCAGATGATCTGTGACTATTTCTGCGAAATGAAATAAATTCCCATCAGCCAGCTCTAAAGACGGTGATCATGATAAACATTACATCTGCTAAGAATTGTGAAAACATGTTAGCATTCTGATGTTAGCATTTTGCTCACAGCAGTGCTGTTCCAACAGCCTCACAGAGGGTGTAAGCTATTGAGTGCTGCATGGACGTCATATTATTGTCGGCTAACTCGGAAGTTAGCATCGCCCTGGCTACCTCAACAAAAAGCCAGTCGGATTTTTCAGTTGGATTCTGGATAATTGCAGAAAGTAAGCTCTCTGGCATACACACGTTAATGATACTCATACATTTATGTTTTCACATGCAATCATAACAACTGTTTACATCCCTCCCTCGACCGATGCCGCTGCAGATTGTGAGCTCCTCAACACTGTTCCTCATCTCCGGAGACTTTAACCATGCTCCCCTGTCCTCTACTCTCCCTTCCTTCACCCAGTATGTGAAATGTCACACCTTGGATTTACTGTATGCAAACTTGAAGGAAACATACACATCCTTCCCCCTCCCCCTGCTTGGTCGCTCAGATCACAACCTGGTCCATCTGCTACCTGACTACATACCTGTGGTCAATAAAAATCTGCCTCAGAAAAAGTCAGTGAAGGTTTGGTCTGGGGAGGCCAGTCAAAGGCTAAGAGACTGCTTTACTACCACAGACTGAGAAGCACTCTGCAGCCCACATGGGGACATCAACAGCCTGACAGACTGCATGACAGACCACATACATTTCTGTGTGCAGAACACTGTGTCTTCTAGGAGGGTACGGTGTTTTCCCAAGAATAAACCCTGGGTGAACTCTGGGATCAAAATCCTACTGGATGAAAAGAAGAGGGTTTTCAGATAAGGGGACAAAGCGGAACCGAGGAGAGTCCAGAAGGAGATCAGGCAGGAAATAAGGAAGGGGAAAAACAGCTTCATGAGGAAACTGGAGCAGCAGACAATACAGCATAAGTAACTCTTTTCACATATGTTCTCCACAGATAGTATTTGTTGTAGGACTATAGTAATGGATTACATTCATTTGTACAGGTTCTGCTGTTGACATCCCTGTATGTGACATGCGACTGAATGCAATGCTTGTCTAATGGCCACACTTGAGCTTTGTTGAAAAAGGAGATGGATCGATGGTGAACTAGATGGACAAGCGTCCTGTCAGCAGATTGCTGGCATGAGGGATTTGATTTTTGGCCCATACAGATCTCCATTAAGATGATGTTAAACTAAAATTAAAGATTAAAGTGAGAACTTTGGTGCTCTGATACAACTGAGTTTTCTTTCATCAGCAAACTGCCCCAGTAAATTTGACTCTTTGGCTCACACACACTCTGAGATAGCTTTGTATGCAATTCAGTACCGGAGAAGGGTGTGGAAATTATTTATGATAATATCACTCTGTATTAGAGTATTTTTCTCTGGCTAAAATAAAGCTAATAAAAAATGAACAAATTATTGGAAGGCCAGTGAGACTGAAGTGTAGAAAAGCTAAAACAACAACAAGCAGCAATGTCTTCCTTAGAGAGCCCCTCTCGACTTTAAATCACTGTTGTCCAAGTTATACCTCTTTACCTCACTTACATTGCCGACAATGCTTCTTCTGCTGCCACAAAAGACTTTAAAGAGTGCTGCATGGAAGATGTACTTTTGTATGCAAACCTGAAAGCTAGCATTGCCCTGGTTCCCTCAGCAAAAAAGTCTATAGGATTTTTTAATTTGATTTTGGATTATTGCCAAAAAATAAGCTCTGTAGCAAACACAAGTTTATGATACTCGTACATTTTGTTCAGCAAGATAATATTCACAGATAAACTGCACTTTGGAAGCGTAAATGAAATTGACATAAATAAAAAGCTTATGTTGCTGTAGGCTATAAAGAAACTACACTGCAGTTACTTGGCTTCAGTGTCACCACCACTGAAGATCTTACTACAGTACACACACTTTACTATATATTGATCAATCTATGAGTTGTAAAAGACTGGTGAGTAGATGAGTCTCCATTTTTTTTGGCATGAAGACGTTTAATGCCCCAAGAAATTCAGTAGTCCTATTTAGCCAACCTTTTTTGAGACAAGTAAATGCTTTGTAATTCCAACGTGGGGTATTAATTGACATATTTTAACTCTCTTAAGCTAGAAGTTAAAAAATGCTAATTTATTATAGGACTCGTTCCTGCAGCACAAGATTTGTAAACACACTTAGGTTAACTTTATTAACCCTTAACTTTACCTTAATTGCCACACATATTTGTTAAGTTTAGCATTTAACCATAAATGCAAAAAAGCAGCAAAGTGCAGAGTAATGTACATATGTTGAGATGTAGTCTATTAATAAGAGTTTAGGATTCATAGGCTACGAATATGCTAAGATACATGAACAGTGAAATGAAATGAATACAACTGTAGGTAGCCTTACATGTAAATATATAGTGTTAGTATGAGTTATGCCAGACATTAATTACAGAATAAACAGCTTGGTATGAATACAGTGTTGATCAGACATGTCCAGTGCAGCATAGTACTATATATTAATATTCTATAGGGTGGATGTAGGCTTCAATATGGACAGCTGTGTTCCATTTTGGACTAGGCGGCTTCTCATAGAATTGTGTATGTAGACGCAGTATGCCTTTAAAGCAGTGTAAAAAGTGCATCCAATCAAACATTGTCCTGTCAACAATTTGAGTGTTGAAAGAGCCTTGCAAACCCCGACTATCTCCGAGTATCAGCATAGGGCTATATTACACTACAGTTTGCAGTTAATGCCACCCAGCTCCCCCTCAGCCGGACCCTTGAGCAAGGCACTGACACTCACGATCGCCATAAAGCAGCAGATTTGCGCATCCTGGAGGTGTTCGACTCGTTTTTCTGTGCGCGTGAGATCTTATTTCAAAATCACGCGTTTGCTTCGCGCGCGCCGATTCAACCCTCCCTACGGAGAGCCGCGAGCTACTAATCATGCACAGGCGTGCGCCAACGTGCTTTTTACCCCACATTTTCTTGGCGGACTAAAAAGCTGCATTCCGCCCCACCCCTTATAAACAACACCATCACCACTGTACCTAAATCAGGAAGCACCGAGACACGTTTTTTTTTTTGTTTTTTTTTTTGCCCTTTTCTTTTCAGTTGTTTTCTTTTTTAATTTTTTTTTTTACGGAGCCACTTCGTGATTACGGCAACGGGCGAACCATAAAGGGGAAAATAGGCGTTATTGTTGATGTTGTCGACGACCACCGCTGAAAGAAGACTGACAGTCGGTTACATCCAGTACAAGGCTCAGCTGTGGATGCATTTGACAGACAAACCGGAGAAGGGTATGTGCACGGTCCAGCTGTCAACACACAACACAATACAAGGCGAGAAAAAGCCAGTTCCACTCGTCGATATATAGGTAGTATGCGCCGTAGCGATAGTAAATGTTATCCACGTCGACTTGTTTACAGTGCCTCACAGACGTTTCGAAACCTGCAAGGGAAATCACGCTCCGAATGTCATTTTCGTGCTCGCCCAAGTCAACCTAGCCGTACCTAACCTTACTGTAGCAGGTGTTTGTTTATTAAGCATCACTGTCCCCAGACAGGGTCGCCGCTTTGTCATGTGCTTTGACAGCGTCGCCCCCCGCCGCCACCACCGCCGCGTCTACAACCACCACCCTCCTTGCTGCTTTCTCCTCGAACCAAACCCCGTAAACATTTCTAGCAATTAAACGCGTCTTTGCTCGGTGCTAATCCAAAACACCGTGTTGATCAAGACTCCGGGCCGGATGTCAATCACTAGATAGTTATCTTCAATTCGGCATGCATATATCACGCCGGGCAGGACTCGAATCTTGTATAATTCAGAGTTTTGTAATTGCTTCGCATTGTTTACTACCGGAAACGTCGATGTGCTCGGGTGGCATTGGACGGCAGGAACAACAGGGAAAGACGTTATTTTGCTTACACTCAATTCAGTGTGCGCATTGTTAAATTTAGAATATGTTTGCCGAATTAATTAAAAGGCCATAGCGATTAATTTCATCTATAATGTAATGATGGAAAAGGCATCGCAATGGGTGCCCAAGTATGTAACCTTTAAATTGGAAGATTTTAAATGGAGTTTGGCACATGTACTACAAGTCGATATGAAAAGCAGTACTGTTGGCATTCATTCGGTTATATGTTGTTTGTAAAAATGTATTAGTAATTCCAAGCAGGCTTAGAAAAACACTCTCAACTGTGACCACATGATGTAGGCCTATGTAAATAGACACAAACCTGTTGCCATGTGAAATACACTTCACATTCAACTGCATCAACTTTATCCTGGAACTGCATATCATTTTAGTCAAAATTAGAAGATGTTTAATGTTTGCAGTCTTTATAAAAATGTGTTCTTTCTCCTGATCTAAATAGTAATAGTAATAGTATTTTTTTGTCTTGGCCAGTAGATAGACTGATCAGCTGTGCTTTTAGAGAGCTAAAACATACACTGTAAAGCCTGTTTGCAATGAAGTATTACGTCACTCTGCATCCCAAGTAAGGACTGGTCTGTAGCAAGCTCCACTTGTTACTCGACTTTACATGAAAACAGGACACATACTGGTTGTATTGCCCAAACAGAACACAACAACTGTTTGCCACAGCACTGATGGTCTGTCGATGATCAGAGCTGCCAAGATGTTACAGCAGCTGCAGCATACGACCTCATGACAAGATACGGCCTGTCATTTTAACATTGTTAGTTTCATGTGAAAAAATAAAAATGAGTGAGTGGGTCTCGAAGCAGTGACATGCTCACTTACTGTCACTGCTACGCACAGGCTATAAATAAAGTACTCACACATGAGTGGCTGCTTATGTCTGAACTGCACTGATTTGTTAAAGCTGGCAGGCCTGAATGTCCTCTGGTCAGGGAACGCTCACCTCTGGCTCTGTTGGATAGAAGCTACAAGCAGCTTTAATCCTCACCTGTCTCATTTTTGTTTAGTCGATAAAGACGGAACCTGGAGCAGATCATGCGTATCAGTTGCGTCATGGGACTTTGGTATCATTCTGTCACTGCCACATATTGTCAGATAACATGATTGTTCTCATCGTTCATTTTTGACACAGATCTGAGCTGCATTGTCATAAATGTCTTACTTGTCAAGGATTACAAGCTAAACAGAAAAGCTTGTATTGACAAATGCATAGCTGGATGCCAGGAGTTGTAGCTTAACCTTCACATAACTTGAGGAAAAAGCTTCTGTTAGTCTGCGGGTACCTGAGCTGGGAACGGCAGGATTGCATTCCTTTGAGTTTCATAGAATTTGCCCCAGCTCAGCCAGGAGCGAAAAATGCCAAGAGGTTTGCTCAGCCGTCACGTGCGTCACTTGCATTCCTCCGTCCTTCGTGAGCAAGACAAGCTTATACTAGCAGGCCTTGAGTGTAGTTTAGCATGAAGTGACGTGAAAAAGTTTTGTGTTCTACTTTCCAACACTAAGTGAAGTCTTCCATCCTGCTCAGTAAATGGGTGTGTGACTGCAAGTGTCTAAGTGTGTTCAGCAGGTGATGCACTGAGGTTAGTCGACTTCCGTCTTCGCAGACTCACAAACTTCCTCTCCTGTCTCACTTCCCCTCCCGTCTGCGCTTGTTTATGGCTCACAGGTTCAGTCACATTACCTGCTAACAAACCAATGGTTGCGCAAGTTTTGCCCGAGGCGTGGTGCCACTCGTCAACCTGGGGTGCCGCAATGACAGCGTGTCCCGTCGTCCCCAGTGTCGTCGCTGCTTGCAGTGCTTCAGCTCCTCGCACTGATCGCAACAGATGGTGGAGTTGGAATATTTTGACTCCAGATTCAAGTGGAGAGCTTGTAACTTGGGTTATTAGATAGCGAACCCCAGGTGGCAGTGTTTGTGTATCCAAATTGAGCGTTGAGCTTATGCTTCAGGCTCGAGGCTATATCTCCAGGACACCCCAGGGAGTGACAGGAGGTGTCCATGCATAACAAAGCAAAACAAATATATGCTCAAATTAACAAAGCAGTAACTATGCCCAACATTGGACCCCTGGGAGTATTGTTTTTCCGCGAGCGTCTAATATTCCCTCAGAGCCATATGTGATCTTTCGAGAAAACAGTTCCACAGCAGTCTTCTCGGAAATTTCAAGAAGTTCTGCAGAGTAACTGCTGTTTTCTGCAATTCAACACCAGAGTGTGTGTACAAGAAAGAGAAGACGTGTCAAAGTCTGATATTTCATTTGGTTAAGTTGCCAAACCCTGAGAGCAGTTAGCTCATGTTGAGAGAGGAGGAAGCTAAGAAAGTCATGGTGTGTCAGACGGGCAGCCGGAGCCCACAGGCAAACATTGAGCTACTGTAGTTCAGCCAGACGGTCACGGCTGACTGGTCTCTGAGCTGACAAAACTCCTACGTCTCCTCTAGCCTGGTCCCACATACAACTGTCCTCACGTATTCACAGTGTTGAGCCCAAACCAGACTGGCATTGCTATCTAGGAGGTGTCGTCATGGTTGATGATGGAAAAGTGTCAGTGATGAGTTAAGAGTTTGACATCAGAAAAGCATTCTTCTGATTGGCTGATGTACCAAAAAATGCAGATTCTTCCTAAAAACTAAGTGCTAAACATAACGCCTGTCAAAAAAATCAGTATTGGCTACTCATGACAAGCTTTCTGTTCTCTTACATCACAAAATTCTTCGTAATATTAGAACCAATGGGTCCTTGATTTTAAACAAAAGTAGAGGAAAGAAGGCTTCTTATTTCTGGCCGGCGATTTGTTTGCCAGCCAAAATGACCACAGTTGTTGGTGGATGTCATTCAATATAGCTGGCTAATTAAGCTAATGTTAATGTTGGCTCCATGAGTTGGCTGAAAAAGCAGTCACCGGCTAACTTTGTGATGTGTCCAGCTGACTTATTTCATACAAGCTTAAGAAGAAAATGCAGCCCTTACATTCACTTGTATGGGGCTGGTCTGTTGGTGGCAACGTATGGGGCTTCGGCAAACCAACACAGGGTTGTTTGTGTGAACTGGTTAAACTTTTACTCTAACTCAATACAATTGATGAATGTTGAATTTGAAAGTTGTTTGATAAGTGTTTAAACTCACAGATATGCCAGCCGGTGCTCCCTGAAACACATTTCATTGTCTTTTGAGATATCAAGAATTTGCCAGCTTTTTATCGGTCTGAATCCCTGCTGAGCATATTTGTCCCCATCTTTTCCAAACTAAATAGATTCAATAGATTTCCCACCATGGGGAAATACTTGACAGTGGGTTTGCAAATTGTGACCAGGCTTATTTTTAATGTAAGCTGTAAACGATGTGCTCTTTGGCCTTAGAAGCAAAGCTCGATAGTGAGCTAGTTAGTTGAAATTTTAGGTCATAAGGTAGTTAGCTGGACATGCTAACGATAATAAATTATGTTAAAGCAGATAAAGATCATAACATTAGTCCCTAATGATTTTGTTTCTCTTGTTTTTGGTTTGGATAAAAAGATACCATCCTCCAAACTTTACTGACCAAGTGCTGCGCTTCTACATCTTCCTAGATTTTTCAAACATGACGTGAACTAGCTCTGCCTACCTTACAAATGAGTCGAGGCTGAAAGAGGAGGAAAGGGAAGAGAAGTGAGAAGACTTGAACTAGAGTTGGACTGATGGGCAATGAAATTGTAGAGACGGTGCAAAAACAGTAGTGTATCCCTCAGAGTTGCCGTTGCGACAAGTTGGTAAGAAAATAAAAAGAAGATTGTTGCCGGTCAATGCTTTATGTCTCCCGGTCCTGTTTATTATTTTCTTATGAAACCTGGCCAGTTAGGTGAACCCAAGACAACAGGTGACACTGGTGGCAGTGGTGCTTTTTTTCTGAAGACCAATGTATTTCTCTATATCTTGCTGGTTTTATTTGTGCCTTTTGTTTTCTTAGCTTTGCTTCCTCAGTATAGCTAGCCTGCTTACTTTGTTTCAAGTTTCAGAGGCTGAACACAACTAAGTCATGGACATGTGGTGCAGAGACAAAAGACACTTTTAAATCCGGTACCGGGATGTGCCCGGAAGGGATGTGACAGTTGATCTGACTGCTCCTTTTGGTTGTGACAGGAGTTTTCTAGGCTGGGTGCTACAGTCAGAGGTTAGAGTCAAAGAGCGGCAGTGACTTGATGGTGAGATATTATCTTCTGTTGCATTGTTTCACTGTGGACATCATCATATGCCACTTCCGAAGGCATCGCCCCACCCTTACTTAAAACCAGCAGGCTGGATGTCAGGCTTCCTGCAGCTTAAACTCATCACTGTACAAGCAGATGCTCTCTCTTGGGGACAGATGTTGACCTCTGACCTCAGATATCTTGTCCAGAGTAAAGTGTTTTCACTGATAGATACAGTGTGTAACACCATCACGCTCTCTTGTGCATCCTCTCCCTCCCTTAACATGCAAACACACATACACACACGGCCTGTTTTTATTACGTAATTGACTCCTGCTTGAGTCGAACATAGTGCAGTCACCGAGGAGCGGCCAGAGGGTTAAAAGAAGCTGTTGTCTCGCATGCACAAGAGCAAACTTAAATCGAAACAAAGGAACCAGGCAACGGCAGACAGACGCACACGTGTTCCAGCCACTTATTGCTGCAGTGGTAAACTGAGAAATGGGTTTGTCAGCAAGTTGTGCAGCGCCATGTAGGCTCCTTATCTGATCAAATATACATGCAGGGGTTATTGCACATGTCTGTATGGATAGGTTTTAGAAGTAAGTCTCTCTCGGATCGGCATGATTTCAGTCTAGAGAGCAGGAAACTACCACTCTTGGATCCTTCTGCACTTTTGAAAGGACATGTCTTGTGGCTGCAGTTTGCTGTAACAGATCTAGAAAGTAGCCATGTAGACTACCCTAAACCGCACAACACTTGCTTATATTTGAACTCCATAATAATAACAACAGTAAATGTTTAGCTTGATCACCAGACAGGATGTATAAATCTACAATGATATTATACAACTTAGACTGTCCACAATGTTTTTTTTCTGCTTCTCGTCCTCTGTGTTTGACACTCTAGGCAACCCTCATCTACGTGGAAGTGCTGACCCTCAAAACCCTTAAATCCCAAAAGAACAAAATATCACCACCATGACGTTCACATTCCCAAAAGAGTGTTTGTTTTTTTTCTTTTCGCCTTTGTGGGAAAATGCTTGTACTGCAGAGTGAGAACCTGAACATGCCATAAAAGACAGCACACCACAATGTTTACTAGGCTCTTCGCATCCAGGTTTCTGTGAGTCATAGTCTTGAAAGAGTCGGTTTCATGCCCGCTGACCCCTTTGCGTGAGGAAGTATCACTCAGGCAGCCCATTCTCTGTGGTGTGAAATCCTTAGCACTGTCGTAATTGTTTCTCCAAAATGAAAGCAGTAACATGCTCACTGCAGGTTGATAAAGCAAGTAAGGTATTATTCCGACTGTTCCCAGGGGTTTTATTGCAGCGCTTGTTGCAGAGTAAACCATTCTTTCTTTGGCAGCTCATGTGATCCTGACGTTGAGATTTATGTTGCAGCAAGGTAATATCCCTTTCATCTTCACAGGCCTATAGACGGTATGAAAAAAAACAGCGGCAGCTCATCTATTCTGACTGATGGAAAAAAGGGATTTTCTTTTTTACCATTTGCTGAAAAGTTACCTTAACCAAATTCCCAAGAGGCAGAAGATTTTCAATATGATTTCTCTAGCTGTTCGGCAATCTTCAATATGTCCCTGTTTCTACTGAAATAGTTACAAAGACAACAAAATAGGGCTGCAAATGGAAGACATACAGCAGAGGTTTGTTTAGCTGACAGCTGGCAGGGTTTTTTTTTTTTTAGCCAATGAGCCCCCTCCTAATCTCTGTTGAAGTCATGAAAAAAACTATAGCATACGATGTGGATTTGAAACAGCCTCAGGTAATTCCAGCTCAGACACAGATAATTGCTCATACGTACTGCAGAGTCTGCTTTGAGTGGTAATGGATTCTTCCAGGTGCTGGCTTGCATGCATCCACATTATTATAAGAACTTTTTCCATCCTAATAATTTATCTGAAACGGCAAACAGTAATGTTTGCATAGATGTGCTCAGACATACCTGCCAATTAACAACAATTTACATGGGGTTAAAATCGAGTTGAATGCGGCTTTCTCTCGCACTATCTCACAATACCTACCTACACTTTTCTAAATTACAGGTAAAATATAGAAAGTATAAAGGGAAAAATAGTTATTTTGGATACATGTTTAGAGCGCTGCTGCTGAGTTGTAATTGCTGGCCTTGTATCAACCCCCCTCTGT
>OMLP01028267.1:7665-20895 GCA_900302685.1 Spondyliosoma cantharus
CTAGGTGAAGATACAAAAATGTTCCAGTTTGTTTTGTGTGTTCATGCAGCTACATGATGTGTGTTTAATAAGTGTTGGTGGTGAGAATCACTCCGAGTCCTCGTTGTGTTGTAGAGTCTCAGTGCAGACTACCACCCGTCTCTCTCTGCCACCTTATGACACAGCTGCAACACTCACAGTTGGGCCGCAACGCCTCAAGGGGCATTAAATAATAAAAGTATATATAAATAGTGTGTCAAAGTTCCTGATTGGTCATTTAAGTTTGAGTTTAAACAATTTCAGTGTATGCTCAGACGCACCTGAGAGCAGTTTGGGATACTTGGTGTGAACCATGTTGGTGAGGTCGCCTCCGTCGTCCAGGATCATGTTGAGGGGCTGGCCGTCCTTGAAGTACAGAGTCTGTTCGATGCACCACACGTACTCCTCATCGGTCTCACCTTTCCAGGCGTACACTGCACACAGAAAGTAAGTACATGAGCAAAAAACATCTCCAGATTCAGATAAGAATATTCCCATCAACCGGCATTGAATCTCAAGTGTTGGTGGTGAGAATCACTCCGAGTCCTCGTTGTGTTGTAGAGTCTCAGTGCAGACTACCACCCGTCTCTCTCTGCCACCTTATGACACAGCTGCAACACTCGCAGTTGGGCTGCAACGCCTCAAGGGGCATTAAATCCGTTAACATTTACCAACCATCTCCACTAACCCTGACACCAAAACCTTTTAACTGTATTTTCCAGCCATGTGACAGTAGAGCTCCTCAAATGCCTCACACAGCATCTACCTCGCACAACCATACTAGGATAGAAACATGCAGCATTTATAGTCTACAAATTTGTTTTGCATGTTACCAGACAAACAGAGGGGACAGAAAGTGACCTTCACTTTAGTGCCACACTGCTAAAACATGAGACAATCACTCTGAAGACAGTCGCTCTTGTTGGTGAGAAAACACCAGCGTTTTCAGATTTTAGCCAGTATGATGTGGACAATTAGAAACCCCCTTTACATATGTAGATAAATGGAATAACTAGACAGCTAGAAAGTCACAATAAAAAGAGCATGTTGACAGTTTTGTTTACTGTATGTGAATTAAAGAGAGATGTTTCATGTTACCTGGGATACCAGCCTTGGCGATGGCGGAAGCAGCGTGATCCTGAGTGGAGAAGATGTTACAGCTCGACCACTGAACCTGAGGAGAAAGAAAAAAAAAAAAAGTGGCATTTAATTTCCAAAATAGATTAACAGTAAACTTTAAGAGCAGTGAATTTAAGCCATAATTAAAGCTCAGTTGACACCATGAACTGCTGATTACTGTTAATTGTATTAACACAAAAACTTAACGTAACCTGGTTGGTCTATAAATAAACATCTTTCATCTGCTTGTGAACGCGTCACTGGTTTAAGTTTTTTCTTTAACGTATCAACAGGCTGCATATAAAAGAGGTCATTATTCTTTGTATCCAAGATAACTGATAACGCACCCCGACTGACTTTTGTATTTTAGTTGGACTTTGAAATCATAGCCTAGACTCTACCTGGTCATTTGTCCAATTACCCAGTGGAACAACAGTCACACCTACGCAACCTCACGGCTACAGTTCACTCTGTGTGTTTAAGTGTTGGTGGTGAGAATCACTCCGAGTCCTCGTTGTGTTGTAGAGTCTCAGTGCAGACTACCACCCGTCTCTCTCTGCCACCTTATGACACAGCTGCAACACTCACAGTTGGGCTGCAACGCCTCAAGGGGCATTAAATCCATAAATCTGACTAATAATCTTGACAGTATTTTATCATAAAACACTGTTCAAGGCTTTGTTTGAATGTGGTTTGCCATCCAGTTCATCTTTAAGAGTCTAAGACAGAATGAGTGTTCAAAATAATATCAATACAAAATGAACAAAGTCTTTAAAATTAACTCATCAATCCTGAAAGCAGACATGATTGACCCGTCGCTGTGCTGCCATCTAGTGTCCAAATCTGTTTACCGCAGCGTCACGGAAATCTGATTTCAGTCAGTTTCCTACATCAACACATTGACCCTTTAAAATGAAACTTTAGACTTGCAGGTGACAGAATTACATCACTTTGCAAGTATCATCAGTTTGGGAGGGGGGGAGGAAGCCCCCCAGGCTGAGAGAGCAGGTTATCTATTCTCTGTTGGTTCTCAGGATGCAGGTTCCCACCGGGTAAAACCAGCCCTGGTCAGAGAGATAACAACTAACATGATAACAGAACACACTGGCCTTGAGGCAAACAGAGGGAGAGACAAAATCCCAGACTCGCGCAGACAGTTCATTACAATAAATAGTTCAATAAACTCGTCTGAAGCAAAGCAGAAGATGACTGAAGTAATACTGGGCAGCCCCTGATATTAAAACAGAAGCTGCACCAAGTTATCACCAAAACCCAAAAGATTAGTGGTTGTGCCACAAATGTACAAAGCTTTCTTCTAAGGTTATATAGTATTTTATGTTTTAATAATTTTTTAAAGTCAAACACAAATGCCAGTGGGTGATTTGTCTCCCAGAAAAATTAACATTCAACATGCTGATTAACGTTACACGTCACCTCGGTGTTAACAGAGTGGAAAATGTTTTTTTTTCTGAAAGACATGATCTCTGAAAGCTCTTTGCTGACATAATATTCATGAACAGCTGGTAAATGTCACCTCAGCTCCGAGGGCGGTGAGCGTCTCGATGAGCACGGCGGTCTGCAGGGTCATGTGGAGGCAGCCGGCGATGCGTGCGCCCTTCAGAGGCTTGCTCTTACCGTACATCTCCCTCATCTTCATCAGACCGGGCATCTCATTCTCCGCAATGTCGATGGCCTTGCGCCCCCATTCGGCCAGGCTGATGTCAGCTAGGAGAGAGACAGAGAGGCGACATGTTAACAGTGTTTCTTCATCCTGTCTTCAGCCAGTGTTCTATATATCTGCCATTATTTTACTGACGCATGTTAAATTCTCTCCCTTTCTCATAAGAAAGTGGCCTTATCCCTACTTATGTTGCTGCTGTAGTGAGAATTAGAAGAGGACGACAGCTGTCTGTACAGTGACTCCTTTCATTTCCGCACAGCATCTGTTGCAGCACATGTGCAGGTCAGTCTTAAGCCTCGTATCAAACCTGTTTAAAAAAAAAAAAAAGGCCCAACCATTGTAATCATGTGTTTAAAAACATGACACGTTAAAGTCGGCAACAAAAGGCTAAAATGTATATTCTCGATAATCATTACCTTTAGTCATGTAGCATAGCAGCAGGTTATTTAAGGGTTCTAGAGAGAGACTGATTCAGTTATTAAATAAATGAAGTGTCGGTGGTTAAAGCTACAGGATGTCACATGGACAGCACACAACAGCAGCTTGTTCTTGATTTCACTTCTTTGTTTTTTTCCCCCCTACAATGTTTTGTATATCGTGCGTTTTTCCCAGCCAAGCTGCTGATCACGTGAAGCTAAAATTCTCTGTATAAACCTACGACGGTTCCAATGAACAGAGGCGCTTAATAAGCAAAGGCCACATATTTAATGAGTGAAGTGCCTGTTACGCCATAATCCAGTCGGAGTTAATCAAGAAATTAAATTGGTCCAAAATAGTCGGACTAATTTACATTGGTTACATTTTAGAGCCGCCTGATGAAATCGTTGGTATGCTTAAAGCCTGAGTCACAATCAGGTGGAGATTAGTGAAGAGTCTCACTACAGCAGCAGGTTGAATGTCGGGCCGAGTTTGGTTTGATAAATCTCCAGCTGGACACACGTCACCTAATTACAAAGAGCACAGAGCCACAGATGTCCTACTGCAGCTGCATCATATGGTACTCAAGCTTAAATCCATATACTGTCATACAGCTGGATTACAGGAGCTGGCTTTGTAAATTAGATTGCACAACAATATGATAGTAATACATGTTGTTATTTATTCCCCATTAAGCCCAGTCGCCTTGTTGCCAATCAACTTCCTGCAGAGACAGGAGGAGAAATCGGATATGGATTATCACTGGTACCATTTCAGCTCCACACTTTGAGTGAAGCACTCTGTTCTATACTCAAAGCTTTATCATGATGCAGGTAAACATCACGGTCCCAAAGTACAGCCCACCCTCTCGCACCACCACAGAGGCTGCAGCCTGTGCAAACACACCTCAGCCGGGCTAACTGCACTGAACTGGCACTGGGCTGAATGGTCAGCCGGGGCCGGGATTAGGGACACGAGTTCACAATCAGGTCAAAGTGGTGACTGAATTAGAAGTCAATGAATGAAAACTCTTTGGGTGTGTGTGACTCATTGTGTGGGCCTTATACAAGAGCTGGGCACCAATACTGGCAGGTATTTGGGGATAAATCCCTTCTGAAATTACCTATAAATACATTACAGCATTAGAATTCAAAGTTCAGTTATCTACCAAATGCCTGTCATAGCTTATGACCACAGATACAGGCGTCCACAAAGCCAAGCCTGAAAAGTAAAACGTGGAATATAGTTACACATCGGTTAAAATGCTGATTACCTCCTTAATATTTTAGTCTATAAAACCAAAAAAATTCAGGGGGATATTCAAGAAAGCATTTGTCATGCTGATGTCTGATTGTATATTTAAATCTTCTCCTGCTTGATTATTATATTTCTTTGTCATTACCGTTTCCATCACTATATTATAATTTCACTTTGCATTCAGGGAAAAATAAATATTTTTTTGTATAATATTGTAATGATAGTCTTTCTACCATGCGCCTTACTAAAGCATCAGAATAGTCAAACATTTACAATAAGGTAGAACGCAAGACTGGTCCACAAACAACCAGTTTCCACTGATTGACTGCTTGTCATGAATGAGTGACATTGCGTTAATTAAAAACACATCTGACAGTCAGAGTTGACTCTTGACACCTGTCTGTATATGGCTGGTGTAGACTTTGCCCCACAGCTATCTGTTAGCAGGATATTGTTTAACTTGTTCTGCATCCAGCCAGCTGCTTCACACACAGAGCAGTCACAGCAGGTGGCAGTCTAGTAGATTATGAAATATTACAACCGGAGTCATTTTGATTCACAACATCCCAAAACTTTTTTTTTTGTTCAACTGAAATGAGTTTTAACTTATGTCAGCCCAGAGAGGTTAGCATGTAGCATCTTTTTGTTCTTCATTTATCTTTCCCCCCCTCATATGTTTGATTCGTGGAGCCAAACAAAAAAGTATGCAATAAAAAGAAGAATTTACTAAAATACTTATAACCCTATAAACTTCACAGAAACTAAAAACAAATAAGGCAATAAGCTCTCAAAGCTGTTGGACGGGAGCACCACGTGTGTAGGCAGCATTACTACGTTGTGCAAGTTACATACAATGCAGCTCAGCCCCTTGCCTGCTCCTGTCACTCATGGAGAAAAAAAAAAAAAAAGCTGGCGGCGATGCGCGGGGCATCATGGGAATCGTGGTTCATTAACAGTCCGCGCTAAGGAACATGACGCCACCGGCTCCGCTTATAAACTACAACACCCAGAGGCTGCGGACTCCGTTTCTCCTCGCAGTAAAGCCATGCTCCGGCGCTAATACGGCATGTTACATGTCGATTCATTCGCAGATTTCAGCAAAAAAGCGAACTACGAGCGTCGAAAAGTTACATTATTGACTACATGTAAAACGCTAAACGATCAGCTAACATGCTAATCGCCTTGCTAACCAACAATAACAACGCTACACAATTTCCCACAAGCTAGCAAGTTTACGTTAGCAATAACAAAGTCCGGAAGAAACATGATTAATAAATACGTCTAAAAACAGGAAGCTAACTACATGCATGTCGTTGCGTGATTAGCTTTTAGGCTAAATACGGCTGCTACAGTAGCAGGTACTCAACATGCACGTTACCGTAAACTTAACGGCACGTTAGCTAGCAAACTAGCCAAGCTACCTCTCGAAATCTTGTAAGCGCGGTTAAAATAACGACACATACCAACTTTGTAGGGAAGTTTCTCAGACATGGTTCTTTTCTGGTGTTTTGTTGCGGGGAGGTTGAGTGTAGCGGCAGCCTAGCCGACGGACAGAGGCAGAGAGGGAGGGACAGAAACATGACGGCTCGCTTTTTATGGTCGAAGCCACATTCAAACCCAGTTTACACGACGGGGCGGTTACAAACTCCGGATCTACTCTGGATTCCTATTGGCTGCGGCAGCTCCCGCCCCGCGTATGAGTAATCTGATTGGGTGACGGTGAATGTGGGCGGGCCATCCAGTCATAACTTGAAGTGCAGGGTTGGGGGCGTGGCTGCTGGAACAAGTTTGGTCTGGCAGCATTTGGCAAACAAGTCAGCAGCCAGTCACAGAGTAACTGTTCAGGCCTGGTTTATAATCCTGCGGTTAAATGAAAAGGTGCATCCAGGTTACACAAACACCCGCAGTGCACTTTATTCCACACACATGCTCGTAGGCTACTTCTTGCGCTAACGTGGATGTTGTTCTGCAGGTTTGCAGGAGAGGAGAATGACACACTCTTAACATAATGTACTGTAATTTATCTGTTTTTAATCCCCCCTCATGTGATGTCTTTTGTTCCTACCGTCCTGTGCTACTTCAATTTGTCGTCTCTAATCTAATTTATCGTCCTTTATTCTTTTTACTGCCCGTAATCTTTTCATCTGCTCTTAATCCCCTTTGATGTGATGCCGTCCTCTTATCGTCCTTTATTGATTCTGTTCTGTTGTTTCTATTATTGCATTAGCTTTTTTCAGTTTTATGGCTTTTATTCCTTTTACTTGTCATTACTCGTATAATCTTTTTTTCTCTTCTGCCTTCTTGTTTTAACTGAACCTCGGACGAGGCTTTCTGTGTTTTGCTTTTGCTTGCTTGCCACAACACTTTGCAAACTCTGTTTTTAGAGGTGCTATATAAGTCAGGTTTATTTATTTATCTTTTTATATTATTTTTTGGTCAATACCATGCTGGATTACCAACCAGGCACTCAAGCCCAAAAAAAACAAAACATTTGCAAAAGAAATGTCTCATAGTTTTTATTGGTCCTAATACCCTCCTGACTCATATACTAAAAGTCTACCGCCGTAGATCGAGTGGAACATATTTATTTTCGAGATTAAAAGCCAAAGTTGTGCCCAACACTCAGTAAATTGAGTAGAATAGGGGAACATTTTCAATTAATAGCTATCACTATCAAACTTCTCCAGTTGATTAGTGACATCGTACCAAAGAAGAAATGTATTGCAAGCTTTTGAGATTTCCTGTTTATATATGCAAATTAGGCCTTTCTTCATAAATTGTACCATAATTTGCATGTTACAAAGCAGGTCGCAGGTTTTTGAACATGCAAGACGATGATGTGAGCAGCAACATTGTATTTGCACATGCCGTACTTGGTTGTGATGCAACATCCAGAGTGTTTGGAGTTGGGCAAGGGGTGTCTCTGCGTCTGGTTCAAGAAAGTGACACATTCCGAGTGCAGGCCAGCATTTTTCAGAAACAATCTGCTGCTAAAGAGGAAATTGCTGCTGCAGGGGAAAAGCAATGATACAGATCTACAGAGGCAGAGAAGGAGATTCTCCAGAAGTCTCCACTTCAGTAACACCTACATAAACTATTCTTTACAGATTTTGTGTTTGATTAGGGAGGAGTTGTGTTGATATATTTTCAACAGCCTGATATTTTCTACATTTCATACCAAAAACATGGCGAAAATAGATTTTTTGATGACTCTAAATAGTATTTTCTAATGTATGGGATGATAGAGAAACATAGACACAGTACCGTCTTTCATTTTGTCTTTTTGTATTGTGTCAACAATGAAACAATACATTTTGTAATCTGGCTTCATCCGATTTTCAAATGTTGTGTTTTGTAATATGCAAATGATGGTACATTTTATGAAGAAAGGCCTAATTTGCATATGTAAACATAAAATCTTAAAAGCATCCAATACCTTTTTTCTTTGGTATGATGTCACTAAATCAACTGGAGAAGTTTCAGAGTGTTGGGCACGACTTTTGACTTTAATCTCGAGAAAAAAAAATATGTTCCACTCCATCTACGTCGGTAGACTTTTAGTATATGAGTCAGGAGGGTATTAGGACCAATAAAAACTATGAGACATTTCTTTTGCAAATGTATAGATTGACTGGCCTGCACCTACAAGGCCCCAAAGCTCACCGTGTTGATGGTCATTGTTTGGTTAATTAAGGAATTTGCTTACGAGCCTCTGTTACACTAGTTAAACTTTTCCCATCTGGCAACACTGAAAGTCGGGACTGTGTAATATTAAATCTGAAGGCCTTGCCCTGTGCAGGGGCCCATACTTCATATTCATACCACATCGTTCATGGGTCCAAACGAAGACGTAGACATAACTTCACCATACACAGAAAACCATGGGCCAGGTCTCGGTGTGCTCCCATGCTAAGCAATGTTTTGGTGCATTGAGAGGACACAGAAAGTTAAATCGAAGCAAAATATGCATCTTATTCAGAGTCTAAAGTTTCTATTTTAGCGAAAAAGTTGGGGGGTGTTGCAGGGATGTCGTGTGAGGAGTGAACACCGGACTGATGGATTTGTGGAGCTAGATAACCAAGAAAAAGGCAGCCGAACAATCTGATGATCAGATGAAACTGCCATCAGCGAATCCAATATCCCGAGGAGAAGCTGAAGTTCTGGTCGAGCAGCTCTTTGCTCGCCCAAAGTTGAAATCCAGGGCGGAAGATGGGAACAGAAATGCGGTTTACTGGTTCTCGTGGTCTGGGTTAGAAACTGCAGGCACCTGTCAGACAGCTGAGTGAATTTATGGTGGCACAGCCTGATGCACACCGCAGGGCCTGTTGGTCCAAGATGTCACAGCGTCAAAAGGAAAACCCAGCAGACTTCTCTTGCATTTTATCACGTGTACTCATAAATAGATTTGTGAACTTGTTGGTTTGTGAGCCTCGCTGTGAGTCTGTGTCAATAAAATTGCTCCCTTGGAGAATAATAACCGTCTAAATGGAGTAAAAAGAAATGCACTTGTAGAAGACACTTGTATTGCTGAGGGTCGTTGCTAAACAGGTTAAAGTTAAGAAAGATAAACTCTTGTCCGTTTGCGTGTGAATGTACTAAGAATAGTTGTTGCCCAACCTTAACTCTGACCTCTGCTCCAGTATTTCGTCCACACTCGACCTGGTCTCAGTGTCACTGAGGGGGGAAAAAAATCCTCACGCAACACAAAGTCTTTCACAGCTTCAGGTAATCCCGACATTTTGACCTTGACTGTGCCTCAGTCAGATCAGGATTACTGAAGATGTCTTCAGTAAACGTCAGTCACTTGAACACGGGACGCTAAAATCCTGCACACATGATCGGCATTCGAGTTAAAGTAGCACCGAGGAGGAAAGCAAGGTTCAAACTTGACTCTTAAAGTTTTGGCGCAACGTATTTTAAAGTTAACCGGTGACTTCATGGGGCTTAAGAGTGAATCCTTGTCGGTGCAGCTCACCCGAAATGTGTAAAATACGGCGTGAGACTCGAGGCCTGAAGCTGAAGGGTCTAAACTCGGCCTGACGGGGGTAGAAACACAACCCTGCAGCTAATTTAAGAGCCTGTTTCAAGGGGGTCTTGACGAGGACCTGACACCCAACCGCTCTCAAGTCTCACAGGTTTGTACTCCGGTCGAGAGTTCACGATGTTCCAGTGCCGCCGCTGCCTCGCTTTGATCGGATTTGAAAAATATTCAACTCGCAGGGAATTATGATTTTCTGCATGAATAGGATTATTTACACAGTAGGATTGTTTATTTGTCAAAACTGCATCCAGGCTGTGGGGACGAGGCGTCGGAGGAATTACTGAGTCGCTAGAAATGGCTGCAATGAAAGAGCATTCATTAAGATCTACATGTTCCAAAAAAAATGTGTGTTAAATTACGCACGAAATAGCTTAAATATAGAACAACATACGGACAAAAGACATTTAGGGGTGAAAGCTCAGAGCAGCAGCAGGTTTTCAGTTAACTTTGTGTGTACATGTTCAGTTTAAGGATGTCTGGTGTGAAACAGCTCCATAACACCACCTTTAATTAAAGCTCGGTCAGTGTCTTTAATCTCTTCGTTGTGCTTCTCAAACGCAAAGTCACATCTACCGAAAGAAAACCCTCTCCAAATCTTACAGTACTGTTCTTGAGGAGAACGTGAGAATATAATCAGACGAGCCGGAACAGATGGAACAGTGTCAGATATGGTTTTTTTTTTGCATTGAATCCCAACTTTATTAAGATAAACTGTATACAACCCCAGTCAGAGAGCAACACATGGAGAATCTCCAACCTTTCTTCTGTACTGGCTGCAGGCCACACGATGTTTCTGTGCAGCCAGACAGGATGCGAGTGATATTTGATGTAAACAAAACAAAACAGAAAAAAGAAAAAAAGGAAAGAAATACAAACTCTATTGGCATTTGCAGGTTTCTTTTTTCAATAGCTTGTCTGTAAATATCAGGACTGGAGTCGAGCCACTCACGAATAAGATGATTTTTTTTTTTTTTATTACAAAAATGAGCAAAAAAAAAATAGAGTCAAATCTTGGTTTAATTTGATCATGTTGAAGTTGGTCTTCATCATGTGGTTCGGTTCTGGTTCTGGATCGACTCCAGCCCGTTCATGCATAAATGTGTCAGCTGACAGAAGGAGGGAAGTGTTTGGGGGTTTTTTTTCACCGCGAAGATCAACATGAAACCGACACGTCTCTCAAATTAAAGTATTCCAGCTCGTCTCAGCTCGACTGAATATTCATTCAAGAGGTCACTGTGTCAAAAGGCTGAAAAACATCACACGCACACGCGCACACACACACACACACACACACACACACACTACCTCTGAATTCAACAGATGTAGGAGCGTCTCAGAGTAAATATCACTGTTAAACCAGACAGACGAGGAGCTGCAGGTGTGAAACCGAGGACGTCCAGGTGATTAGTTTACTTTAGTTTAGTTTTACTTTCCAGAGCGCAACACAAATGATATTTTATTTACCTCCACGAGGCAGAAATATTTAAGGCGCATCTCTGTGCGTCTGGTCAAACCGGATGATTAGTTAGTGGTTAATGGTTAGCTAGAAGTTGTACCTGTGTGGAGAATGGTGAATCTATTAAATGGGCGTTCGTACCTGGTGTGAGTCAAGCTCCAAAAACAACGGCAACACAGCACATCAACTTATCTCTCTGACGTCACAATGTACTCATCAATTACAACATTGATCTTTGCATGTATAGAAATATTTATATGGGATGAAGATCTCTCAAGCAGTTTCTCAACAGCCTGCACATTCTCTGCTGTGAGGAGCGATCACAGCGTCGCCCTGAGGGACGAAAGATCAGCCTTTCATAACGTGACCTCCAACCCGACCAATGGGGCGCCTTGAAAAGAGCTGCGCTGACTCGCTGACTGAGAGTCAGCCCGCGGCTTCTGCAGGTGTGAGCTTGTTCTTGTAGTTCTGGCTCATCCACTATCAGCCGAAACTCCATCCACAGATAAAGAACACACAGGTACCCGATTACCAGGCTTAGCTGAGCTGTGGTTCCCAACTTCCCAACGGATGTAGAGAGATATTTCCACGGCTAAAGGTGATTTGAAGGGGAAATAATTTATAATAATAATTCTTATTTCTTTGCCGTTTTGTGAAATATTGAATACCTGTACTCATCAAAACACCTTCAAATGAACAAAACGCAAAACAAAAAAAGGGCGGGAACCACTAAGATTAGCTAGTAGTAGAAGTTAGCATCATCTTGTTAACTTAAACACACCTTGGTTTGGTGAATAAGCCTGCGAGCAAACAGCTAACTTTCAATACGTAATAAACACGAAAGAAGGAGCTTTCTCTAGTCTTGTTAAATGTTTCATTAAGCAAATTATTTAATGGACCTCTGCGCTTGAGGCTCTCATATCAACATGAATAAATGAAGCTGCAAAGCCTGTTTTGGCGGCATTAGTGTTATAAATTGAGTCCGAGCAAGCGACTGATGAGAGATGCGGCTGACGGACGGATCAAATCCTCCTCACAAGATGTTCCCACTGCTGTGACATCCCGGCGTCTTGTAGTTTGACAGTGATATTTCAGTGAGGAACGTTCTCGTCGTTTCTCACTTTGCCGCTGTCGAGGATTGAGCAGAGACGGTGCAGACGATGAGTTGTCGTCATCGCCGTAGAAGAGCAGAGAGATGACAACGCAGGAAGCAGAAAAATGGCTGAGTCATGTCGTCGTTCTGTGTTTGCCTTTTCTTTTTTTTTTTTTTAAATCCTCACACATTTTGAATCTTCACATTCCTCCCAGAAACAAGCCTCGTCCTGTTCCCCCCCCCAACACACCCACACACACACACACACGCACACACACGCTCTTCCCTAGAAGTATGCACTTGCACGCTTCTGACCAAAAGTGCACATTCACGCACTCTTTATCCCCCAGAAACAGAACTTCCGTTTACATAACCGCAGGCTGTTCGGGTAGGACATTTGCTCTACGCACTTTAGAAAACAAGAGCAGTGCACAGCTGGAGCAAAAGAGATTCGTACTGTAACATTAATCAGAGGAGAGAAGCCTGGGCTCGTTTCATTTGAAAGTCAGTGACTATGTGCATACTTTAAGGTTGGGGGCATGGTTAAGATATTGAGACGTAGGCTTTATGACGGCGCAGCAAGCCGGCAGCCAGCTCAGCAGCCCAGAGTCCCTGTCTCTCTTCCAGATGTCTGTAGCACAGAGACAGACAGGTGAGGGGCACTGGCTAGCTAGCAGGGCCAGCTAGCTTAGTTAGCCGCCCAGGCCTCGAGGTCGGCCATGTCGTCTTCGTCCTCCTCCTTCTTCTCCTTGGCTGCAGAGGGAACAGAGACAAACACGACAGTTAGATATCTCCCCCTGTAGATGTTGGCGACGCGGTCAGAGTGCGTGTTGTCGTGCGGCGCGTCATACCTGGTCTCGACGGTAGCGATGTAGACGGCACGCTGGGTAGAGGAACGTCCTCTGCTCCTTCGATTCCCAGGAGATCTTTGTCCAACTCTTCCTGCTCCAGCTCCTCCAGCTCGGCCATGAGCTCGTCCTGACACGCACACACACACACACACATACACACGCACACACACATAGACAGACAGACAGACGAGGATGTGTGTAACACCGACACAAAAGCACATCACGCTGCCCGATAAGACGCGCGCTGAGACGGATTACTGTCGGAAAAAAAGCCGCCATTTTTACGCGATAGGTGAC